>JBBPSB010000003.1:0-220938 GCA_038093375.1 Xerocomus brunneocitrinus | reverse complement strand
CCCCTGCATCCCACCCGCTCACTCATATACAGTGCGCAGATCGCTCCAAGAAAACGATCTGACCATCGTCTCCATCTTTGTCAATCCCGCCCAGTTTGCACCGCACGAAGACCTGGGCGCCTATCCACGCACGTTGCAAGCAGATCTCGACCAACTGACGAGCCAGAAGGTGACCGTCTCGAATGCCGTGCGAACGCCATCCGCCGTGTTCCTGCCCGGCGTGCAGGATATGTACCCATCGGGAATCCCGCAGGATGTCACCCTCCAAAAGGGCACGTTTGTCGACGTCAAGGGGTACAGTCACCAGATGGAGGGCGCCACTCGGCCCCACTTCTTCAGAGGGGTAGCGACGATCGTCACCAAGCTGTTCAATCTCGTCCAGGTGTGTCCATTTCCGTCGCTCGCGGTGGGGTGTTGACGGCAAGACCAGCCAACGAACGTGTATTTTGGGCAAAAGGATATTCAGCAGTCGTTGTTGATCCGCAGGATGTGCCGTGACCTCCTGTTTGCGAATCCAGACGCAGACCATGTCCACATCGTCCCGACAGAGCGCGATCCCGTCGACGGTTTGGCTTTGTCGTCCAGAAACGTGTATCTATCAGCAGAGGAGCGTTCGGTCGCGAATACGCTGTACAGAGCGTTACAGGCTGCCGAGTCGGGGTGGTTGGTGGGCGAGACCAAGGATGCGTGTATACGTGCGGCCGAGGTTCTCGTGACGGGCGCTGTCAGGGGTGCTGCTTCGAGGGGCATCGATATGAAGCCCGACTATATCCAGATGAACGACCCGGATACGTTTGAGATACTAGACGGTCAGTCGCGACAGTCTGGCGAGGGTAGAGCGGTGATTTTGAGTGGGGCTGTCTTTGTGGGCAGCACGAGGTTAATTGACAATATCGTCGTTGGTCATCTCGGCTATGTTGTGCGGTAGATATCTGTGGCTGTGTACCCTCTTTCAACGATGTCGAGAATAATGCTGAGCACTGGGACGTTGCCCTCGCCAGAACTGGAGCAACTGACGACGTCGCACCCCTTCATCGAGCAAGTCTGTCTGTTTGATAGACCCTCGTGAGTTTGGTTTCATTTCTAGGACAGATCGATGTCGTCTTTCCATCCACCGCTCAAGAGAACGTCTTCACGTCGCTCAAAACAACCTACTCGACGGCCAAGTTCACCCTGTCCGAGCTCTACGCGTACGCCTCCAGCCTCGCGATCCCAAGCGTGTTAGTCTCGGCGGCCGACCTTGCCCTTGATCTGACTCACCCCTTGCTAGACCATTTAAAGCTGTCCCTATCCAGGACGACGCGGACGAGACGTGGTGCATCGACCCGCGCGGCGTGCTCACCCTCTCCGTCTCGAAAACCCTCTACGAGCAGCTCGGGATCGTGGGCAGAAAGCTCCCGTTCAAAGGCTGTCCGGAGCGCTACGGTGCGTGCCCCGCATCGCGCATCCGTCGATATTGACGGTACACAGTGATCGAGGTGTCGCTGAAGCGCGAGACGAGCGTTGGCGTGCAGGCGCGTCAGCGCGCGGCGTTGGCCATCTGGGATCGTGTGCGGGAAACAGCGGGCCTGGGGCGCTGGGACGTGGCGTATACGGATGGTGCGACGCCGACGCACCCTCTGACTGGCGATGCCTCTACCCCCGAGACGCACACGGTCGACGTGGCCCCGCGCGTGCGCCGCGAAGCAGACGTGTACGTCCCGCACGTTGGCGCCCTCGCTCCCGCGGAGGACCCCGAGCGGCTCGAAGCGCTCTTTGAGTGGGTCGGCATGGCATGTCTAGGTGCTCAGAGGTACGTGCTTTCGTCCCCATTTTCGCGGGGCTGACGACGTCGCAAGGCTGCGCGCCAACGACCGCGTTGACCCGTACGTCGCCGTGTACGAACCGCCGCCAGCGTCGATCGGCGCCGTGACACACCTGCGCTGGAAAGGCCTGATGGCCACGTCGTTTGTCCAGTCCGTGATTGACACGGCCGTGTACGCCCCCCCCTGCTTTCTCGTGCGCGCGCTGATCGTTGTGACGTAGATCGGTCTTGGCCTCCGGGGACGATAACCTTTTTGTCGCGATCACGTTGCATTCGAATCGCGTGGCACCCGTGTCGTACACTCCATCCCTGACGAAAGATGCTCCCCCGAGGGTGCCTGGTCTAGAAGCAGAAGATACCGTATGCGTGGTGCTCTCTAAATCGTCGGACAGATCGACATGGGCCATTGCTCAGAGCATCGGTAAATGGGACGCACGGTGGGGTTGAAAGTGAATGAGATTGTGGAACCGAGCGAGTGTAATCTAGTCACTTATCGCAACATAGCAACTATAGAAGGCACATGATGGTACAGCAAAGCGTGTCGTACTGCTTTGCGGTCAGTGTATATATGACGCATAAGTGAGTAGATTAGATGTGTGTAGAAGAATATAAATGATAGAGGCATGCAAAAAATGTCCCTCAAAACCCAAAGAGATGCAAAGCGCGAGAGATCAAAGTGAATATGCAACAAGAGATTAGACAGCCACATCACGGATGCGAATGAACACAGGCGAGAGATGCGCATACGATGTGCGAGCGAAGGAATTGGTGAAGGGGCCGCCAGTTGACGGGGAGATAGGATGACCCGAGTTGCGCGCCCAAGAGTAGAGTCTGGGAGTGCTAGTGGGTGGTGGAGACATGGCGAGATGAGCCATGGAGGTCTGACGGGGCGGCGTGGATGGTGAGAATGAGACAAGCTCATCTACAAAAGGAGTGCGGCGGGAGGGGATAGGCACGGGGATGGGTGCGCTCGGAGGGGGAGTGGGAAGCGACTCGCTGCGCTGAGAGGGATGCGCCCGGTTAAACGTCCTCGTCGCGAGTTGGCGCCGGGGCCATCGCGTCTCGCTGGTACGCCCTGCAAGACGGACACGCACGGCAGGCTCCACGAGCGCCGACTCTAGGTCCTCCTCGAGGTGTCTGCTCTCACGGAACGCGCGCATGGCGAGCGGTGAGGGTTCTTCTGGGGTGAGAGCGAGCGGGCTATCGCTACCGCTCAAGCTGCTCAAGGAGGAGATCGGGCTGGCATTGCCCATCCGGACGACCAGCATGTCCCGTTCGTCTTCTTCGTCCTCCTCTGCGGGACTGATGGGTGTGACGAGACCGACAAAGTCCTCGTACACGGTGTTTTCATTGTCAAAGAACTCGTCCGAGTCAGGATCGAATGCGTTGAGATGAGACCATTTTTCGCAAACTGGTTCTGGGTCCCGCACTGCGGGGGTGGTAGTGAATGTGCGGGAATAAAGGGGGCGACCCATAATTTTTTCTGGCTAATAAAACAGGGTAGGAGGAGAAGATGCGGTGACGATGAGTATGGCACAGAAAAAAAAATTGGCTGGATTGAAGTTCCAGTCTGTTGGTCGCTTCTTAAATTCAAAAAAAAGGCGGGGAAACCTTTGACCGAGTTTAGGGCAGGTGCGGCGGTTAAGCGGTATCGGTCGGTCGGAATGTGCGGTCGTCCATAAAGAAAGCATCAAAAACCGACTTGAATCCTACGCGGTTCTCCGTATGAACGCTCTAGTGGCGCACCGTGTACTCATTCTTGTGGATGGACGAGCCCAGTAATCTCCGCACTATCAACCACCAATCGCTCTATTCCACGAGGTGCGGTAGTAATAACCCCATCGTTTGGCATCAAAAGGTATATCGATACCCACTCACCCATCCTCCATCTCTTGGCATCCTCCAATCCGCCCATTCCCTTCTAAATCCTCCATCGCGCCCCACCGATGTCCCTCTCGCGCCTTCGACGAACACCCCAAGATCAAAATCTTTGTACATCAATCAGTTCGTGTCCCCACGGGCACCACGGGGTCTGATCCGTATCGTACACCCTAAAACTGATCACATCCCGAGCGTGTCCCTTGAAACATAATAAAAAAGAGTGTCAACGTCGCGCAGCAGTCTCGGAGTCGGACGTACACGGGAGACGCCGCGTTTATGTCGATGCCCTTGTTACGAGGGGATCTCAGATCTCCATGTCATGCGCCGGGAACTACCGCATCCCTACTTACATATTAGACACTTGCAGACACACGGGGCCACCCAGTAAGTACTTAGTCTAAGGTCACTCACGTCAGGATGTCAGGGGGACGTGTCACCAAGCTGTCTAACGTTGCATGACAGTGCAAGAACGAACCAATATTACAGTATGTCCCGCTGCAGCTATAGTTTGATTGGATAGTACCAGGGCACCAATGACAAGGCTGCATACATATGCGCGTTCAACGCAAAGCCGTAAGCCACCGCGATTGTTGGGATGTTGCGTTGACACAGGCAGCTCACTGCCATTACCACAACGACCGGTCAAGAAGTCGATGAGATAATAACTTGAGTCTGAAATGTGCCAAGGTCGACGACGATGGAAAAGAAGAGGCTTCAGGGATAAATATCTAGTCCAGGATGACCCACACGTTCGTGTTTGTGATCGCAGCCTTGCAGCGAGCAAGTTGGTGGCCCGAGATTGTAATCTTGGCTAGACGCACCTATGGTCCAAGCTGCACCACATTTTTCATAAAAGAAGCGTTGATCCCATGGCGAAACATACCAAATATTCACTGCATCACTATCATAGAGCGACGACGGTGCATCACCGACGGAAAACAAGATCTCGGAATGAATGCATCAGATCAAACATCCTTTTTAGTGGGCGCACCATTCGACAAGAGGATAGACGGCCAGTTGACGGCCGCCACGACACTTTGGAGGGAACCTAACCGGGTCACGCGAGTTCCGTCCAAGATGACCATTAAAATGAAAGCCAAAATCGTCGCTCACGAGTCAGACGAACGCCAAACGAGGCAGGCGTTGCGCCCGTGACAATGGCATGCTGCAATTGTGCGCTCAGGAGAGACCACTGCGAGTCTAGCCACCACCTTGGCACTCCCCCATTGAAGGCAAGTCATCCACTGGAAATCGGACCTTGCAAATGGTCGATTACAGGGACACTCGTAAATGCTTCGGCATGACACAGAGGACCTAAACAGAGCGCGAGTTCCCGCACAGCTACAAACCCTCGCTCACCTCATCATGGAACTTGTAAGCTGCGCATCCGTTCGGACAAGGTCCGCTCCCATGCTATACGCCTGCCAAAGATCCGAGAGCGCCAGCGGGTGGTACAGCACCTCGGCACCTGTTTTCGTCATGTTTCAACTTTCCCCTTCAGAAGGCTGTGGATCCCTAGCAAAGCTGAAACGTGCACCATTGCCACTCGCCGGTAGCCGCGTCACAGCAATGGACGGTTTGTGCCTCATCGGATTGGTTCTGGTTCCATCCGCGCGTACGTGCGACATCCGACGGTGATCGGTGCAACTATCCGAGCGCTTCGTTGATGCCCCACACTCCAAAACAGTCTTGGTGTGGGGGAAAGGCGAAACACATTCCTTGAAGGTGCTCAAGTCGGATGTGTGAGTCAAAGTAACCCAAAGGGGCTGCTATCCGGGTCAGTATACACCCGACAAATCAAACACCAGACACAGAGCAAGCCGCCCAATCACAATGGATTACGATGGTAAGAACAAGCGTCTCGCAAGACACCCGTCGGCCCGCCCCAATCATCACGAGTCCCCGCTCATCTCCAGCAACGCCTCGATACTCTTGCCCAAGTCCCCCCCGTTCGCCTCGAGCACCCACTCCCGCACCTCGGCATCCACACTCGGGAATATCTGCGCGAGCGTACTCCGCGACGCAGCACTCGCGTGCGCGTGAGCTTTGTCAATCTCGGCCTGCACCGCGGTCAGATCCAGCGACGGCGTTGGCGTCCGCGAAATGTGTTGTTGCGAAGGCGGGAGGAGATGTTGCGGGAGCGGACTCAAGACGCCAGTGGAGCCGTCTTGCCAGAGGGCAGATCCGGGAGTGCCAGGCATAACCCTGGCACTCGTCTTCGTGTCCTCGGCAGAAGACGTACCCGACGAGGGTGAGACTGGCGACGGACGGCGAATGCGGGGCTGATACGTCGTCTGGATGGGTGGCTTTAACTCTTCTTCTCCCTTGGATTTGTTCCCGGTCATAAATTGAGCAATCTGATTAGGGTGCGCCCAGTGTTGTTCGGTTTGGTTCTCTGACCCTTCTTGAGTCCGCTCTCGCGCGAGTTCAAATGGTGCGAACGGACCTGGAAGATACGACATTTTCTCGTCGAGAGCCTCGCTGAATATACGACTGATGGCGCCGAGTGGCTTGGAGACTGCGTCGCCGGTCTTTTGCAGTAATCGGCGCGCGTCTTCGCCTATGCTCTGCGCTTGAGAAGGAACAGATAATGTCAGTGGCTCAGCGGATTCTTCTCCTGCATGCGGAGAGGGTAGGGGAGATCTGATAGAAGGTGAAAATGATGATGCCGACGACGTCGGCGAAGCAGGTAGTGAAGGAGGCAGGGACTGTATTGCCAATTCGACATTTCTATGAACGGCAGTGAGCACGGCGGAAAGAAAAGTCACATCAGAGAGTGATTACCGCTCAAATTCCTCTTGAGTGATATTTGAAACAGATGTGTGGTCCATGGTTTCGATGAATTGAACCGCCCCCATCTACATCGGACCTAGCTTGTGAATAGATGAAACGATTCGCTGGCACTGCCATACTCACGAGACTTGAGAGATAATAACCTGCCTCACTTTGTAGCTTGGCTGGATTCCGGAAGCGATTTATGAATCTATGCACTGATCAACAGGTCATCGTGTTTGAGCGGGACAGCACGCATACTCTACGTTAGAAATGAGGTGGTTTGGGTTCGCTTTGAGAACCACATAGATGAGGAGTGGGATAAAGGCATCAGCTCCTTCGTCCTTTCGCAAATGACGGAGTAGACCTTGAGGCTGGATTAGTCGTCGATCACTCAGGGAAGGAGTGATATGACAAGCGACTAACCGAAAATGACCTTGCAAGAGTTGAGGATGCAGATCAATTTATCTCGTGGTGCCTTGTAGTGGTTCACTTTACATAATTCTTTGTGGGGAAGTCAGGAAAAGGAATGAGGCTGATAAGATTAAAGACCTTGTTGGGCGAATTCTAGAAACCCGGCAATGCCTGGTTCTTTACTCTCTAGTTCGGGAATGTCGAGATGAGAAGGTTTGATCCAATGGAACAAGAAGATTCTCTGAGCGAGAACGCGATCCTGTTCTAGATCGTCTGCAGTCACGGGACGCGGAGGAGATAATAGCGGTAATGAAGGGGTGAAGGTGCTGTGGGGGGTGAATGAGTGTCAAGATGAATGGGGAGAGGTACGAACAAATCGTAGAGTTTGTTCATGACGAGTTTCTCCATGCCTTCCACGGCATTGTCGAATTCGACTTCGGATGCGTTTCTCCAAACGTCAGATTCCCTCATCTTTGCTGCGATGAACTGCGGAGGAATGTTGAGCGGAATGCAGCAAGGTGGTCGCATGTTCGTACATTGAGGAAATCGTTTACGACTTTGACCTGATCATTGGGTGTAAATGTTCTCTTTGTGAAATTACTTAAGAAGCTGAACGGGGAATTGGTGAGTGGAACGGGGCAGAGGGGAGAGTACGTGCGATCTGAGATACTTTGCGATTGGTTCTGCGCTGCGGGACTTGATCTGGTCGAGGAATGTCTGAAAGTCAAACTGCGGGTCCTTGTCCCTTGGAGGGGTAGCAGGAGGTGAAGATGTATAAGTGTCCATGGATAGGCAGCGGGCAAAGGCTGCGAGGGAGAAGGTTGATGGCTGTGCATGGTAGGAGGAGGACGCACCACGTGACAGTGTAACTAAGACCCGGAGCATTCGCTCGTCGTCCTTTTTTAATCTCCCTCCATCAACCATCTCTTCTGATAAGCCCCTTCGAATCTGGCACTAAGCCCTCCTCAGCACTCTCCTCATGGTTTCCCCCTTACTTGGCCCAGCCAACGCCGTTCCAGACGACTCTACTCTATTGGACCTCCCCCGTGGCCAGGTCGACTATCTCTCCCACAACTGGCGTGAGGAGGACGTATGGCGTTCGTGGCGAAGTATGACCCGCCTCAAGAACGAAATCGCCAACGGCGCCCGCCTCGAAAACGCCTCCTGGCGCACCTGGTGGAAACAAAGAAACGGCCTCAAAACCGTCACACCAGAGACGCTCAACTGGTCAGCTTCTCTTTTTCCTTCTGATCCTCGGGATCCATATTGTTTTCGCTGGCTGTGACTGTTCACGCCGTTCAATACCGTTGCTCACGTCGTGGCAGGCTCAAAGACTCTGATGTCACATGGCTCTATGGTCCTCTCCATACTGCGGATCCATCGCCAAGACCGTCGCCCAGCGCCACGGCCGCGCTCGACCTCCCCACCGCCCCTTCGCCCTCGCTGGACGGCTCTTGCGCTGTGCGGAAACCGATTCTCAAGCACCGATCCATCTGCGAGCTCCTTACCTCCGACTTCCCGCTCTCGCCCGTGTTCAGCCCCGCAGAGTCTGAGGAGGAGGACGTGCCACAGGTCATGTCGGATGACCCAGGCTTACCCCACAAGCCTACCCGTCCGTCGTTGCTGCACACCAAGAGCGACACCAACATTGTCCGCCGCGCATATAGACGGGATTCTCCGCTCCGGGTTGGAGAAATGCCGGTGCCAAGTCTGCTCCAGGCCGACTTGCCGCCTTCCTCCGTTGTTCCCGGACAGAAACGTAAACACATCAGCTTCAACACTTTTGTAGAGCAGTGCATCGCCATCGACAAACCGAAAAAGAAGCGAACCCACTACGCCACCCCTAATGCCCGTTTTGGTAATAACTATCCCCTTGACGACGACGGGTCAGTTCCTCGTTTCCCACGCCAGACCACTCACTCACCCCCCTTTTCAGCTATGACGAGGACTCGGAGGACGGTATCATTGACGAGGCAGACGAACTACTCTTTGACGACTACCCACAGATACACCCGCCCCACAACGTATCCCCGCCCTCATCCTCCACTTCAGAAGAGGACGACGACGACGACGTCCTCCAGGTGCGACTCCGCCATTCACCCGCACCTCGCTCTCCCTCCTCCTCTTCCTCCGACTCCCCCCGTCCATCAAAGCCGCGTTCTACCGTCACTCGCCGTGCATATTCCAACAATGGCTTCGTCATGCGCTCCCAGAGCACGGACAAGGAATTGGTCACCATTGCACTCATTGCACCCACCATCCTCAAAACAAAGCTCGACGACGACATCGACTCTCCGTCCTACCCAGTCTCGCATTCCTCCCGTCGTCCCCTTGATTCACATGATCTCAAGGGCTCGTCTTCTTATGGTACACACGATTCCCCCGTGGAGCTCGTCTACGTACCCCCATCATACATCTACTCGACCGCAGAGGAGGACGAGGACACGCAGATCGAAGACGACACGCATCGCCCCGACCAATCACGGATCCTCGATCAGCCCATGTCCATTTCACCCCCTTCCATGACACAAGATCCGGCTGGTTCACAAGAACGCGGCGTGCAAGACACCCCCAGCATACCCCGTGTAGAGGGTCCTCCCACGGAACAGAACACGGCTGGTCCCCAAGTGATCGTCAGTTCCCCACTTGGCCAACAAGACAGGTCAAGGTCAAGGTCACGTTCCAGATCCCGAAGTAGATCACGTTCGCGCACCCCTTCTCCAAACACGTTCACCCCATCCGCTAATACCACTCCCCCGAGTTCGGCTGCTGTTGTCCCTCGTGCAAATTCATCTACCCAGGGTACGAGTGCCGCTTTCCTTGCCCCATCAGATCCCCCCTTACGCGGCCGTTCGGCTTCATCCTCGTCGCTGCCTAGCCAAGCACAGGGGGACCACCCCCGGGGACGCAGCATCACCCGCACATCCTCGTTTTCAGATCGGGAAAGCCTCAGCACTGACAGCCCCCTTGGCCGCCTAAGTCCCGACGCAAATGCGGGCCTCGGCATTGGCAGTTTTGGCGTGAGAGACCGGGAGCGTGACCCGCGAAGCGAGAGAGACAGTAGACGGACTGCGGAGAGGGGTCGCGATCGGTTACCGCGAAGATCCGGGTCGCATTCAGTCTCTGGTTCCAATTCAAGTTTGAGCCCCGAGAATCTGCATGCTCCGGTTCGTGCAGTCGTGGAACAACCGCCCACTCCTCTGGTGCGCGAAAAGTCGTCTTCCGAATCTTCCGTGGTCACTGTCATGCCGGCCGCTACTCCCTGCTCCCCACCGCGTCTGGTACTAGAAGCCAAGCCGATTACTCAGACGAGTTACACCGAGGTGCCTTCAATACCCATTTCCCCCAGTTACGCACGTGAGGAGCAGGAATCCATCTTGCGTCAACCCACCCCCGCCAATTCCCCAGTCCTTGCCATGTGCTCTCCGCCCTCTGTGCACCAACCCATCGCCCGCCACGATCGCAAATCTTCTTCCGGCCACTCTAGGAGTCCCATTCGAAATGGAGACGACGGCCAGCAGGGCACCCTTGTCGGTCGTGCTGTCGAAATCATGTCCAATGCTGGGGCCTTTTTGGGCTCCTTTTGGCATAGTGGAACTCCAGCCGGTGTTCCAAGTACATGACCCTCTGTGGTTTAATTCGTTCCCTCTTACTTATCTTGGACTTATTAGACCCTTGCTTGCGTCCCCTCAACCTCTGACTGCCGGTCTGTTTGTTGTCTTGCGCTCTACGTTTCATTGCATAGTACATATTACCCTTTGAACATTCTTTCTTTCCGGTTGGATTCCAGGTGTAACCTTTCTTTTTTACTATACAAATTCAAAGCTTAATAGTGTTTCGTGCCTATCGCTGTCTCGCCTTCGCCCGTAGATGGGTGGTATTGGTAGCTCCGGCTAACGCTCGTGTACATACGTGTTGTATTACTCGCCGTTCCCCGATATCCTATTGGCTTGAACGTTTATAATCGATACCCTCCTTGGAGGTGTTCATCCAACATGCCTGTCCCAAGAGCCATCATTGATCAGATTAAACTGTTTATACCGCCTCTCAATGGGACGCTGCGCAAGGGCCAGTCAGGTGCGTCGTCGCTTGAGCTCGTGGGATCCAAGGCATTGAATTGCGCAGGCAGGGTAGGCGTCCTAGGAGGGGCTCTCGAGTGCGTCATCCCTCAATTCACGCACAGCTCGCTCACGAATGACACAGCTACACCGGCGCCCCGTTCTTTGCGGCCATGTCCGCGCTGCGCTTGGTGCGATCTTCTACTACGTACGACTGGCGAGTCTGACCCCGAGCAGGGCGCTGATCTGTCGCACGTCATCTGTGCGCCGACGGCGGCACAGGCGATCAAGTCTTACTCGCCAGATTTGATCGTACATCCCATCCTGATCCAAGATGCGTACGTATCTACCCGTCATCGCGCTCATCCCACCTCTCACCCACTCACGCGCAGCCCGCAAGACAGAGTGAGCGAGGACTTGGACGCGATCCTCGCGCGGCTGCACGTCCTCGTCCTGGGCCCAGGGCTCGGGCGCGAACCCTACATGCAGCAGTACGCACAAACGGCGTTCGAGCTCGCGTGTGCGCGTGCCATGTATGTCGTGCTCGATGCGGATGCGCTGTGGATGGTCGGGCAGGCGCTCGAGAGCGTCAAGGGGTACCGTCGGGCGGTGCTGACGCCGAATGCAGTCGAGTTTGCGCGGTTGTGTGAGCAGGTGGGTGTCGAGGGGGAGGGGGAGGGTCGGGCGGCGGAGGTGTCGAAGCGGCTTGGGGGAGTGGTGGTGTTGCAGAAGGGGGCGAAAGACGTGATCGCGTGTGATACGACGGGGGAGGCGGCGGATGCGAGGAAGACAGATGAGGAAGAAAAGGTGAGAGAGGTGGTGGAGGTGGATGTCCCGGGTGGGTTGAAGCGGTGTGGGGGACAGGGGGACGTGTTGAGCGGGTGTGTTGGCACGATGTTGGCGTGGTGCAAGTGTTACGAGGATGGGGTGTTTGGGTGCGTTCTCTTACGCGTTTTCTGGGTGTCTCTGACGGTATTGATAGGGATCATAGTCTTACGGTGTCGAGACTGCCCATCTTGGCTGCGATCGGTGCGAGTATCGTTACGCGTACGTGCAGCAGGAGGGCGTTCGAGGTGGAGCGCCGTGGGCTGGTGACGCAAGACATGCTACCACATCTGGCCAAAGCATTCACAGAGATCTTTGGCGATGACGGTGAAAGGGGAAAACTTTAGATAAAATCTCGGGCTCGTTCGCGTATACGGGCACGGACGGACGGGGAATGTCACGTGTGATCGACATGGTCATTGATAAAAGCAGTCGACTGGATCCTAGTACTTGCTTGATCGTATTGACCCGCAACGATGGCCTATCAAGTCAAGGAAATATCCACTACACCCTTTGACGGCCAGAAACCTGGCACATCTGGGGTGAGGAAGAGGTCCGTTACACGCGCAGTTCCTCCTGGCGCCGTCTGATCAGCGGGACACAGGGTCAAGGTGTTCCAACAACCGGTACGCGATCGATGTGTGTTGAGAGATCGTCGTGCTCAAGCACTCCCTGTAGCACTACACCGAGAACTTTGTCCAGTCCATCTTTGACTCTATCAGCGCCAACGGTGCGACGCTCGTCATCGGAGGCGATGGTCGTTACTTTTCTCCTGAGACCGTCCAGACCATCCTCAAGATTGGGTCCGCCAACGGCGTGAAAAAGTTCATCGTCGGCAAGAACTCGATCTTGTCCACTCCCGCCGCGTCCAACGTGATCCGAAAGTACAAGGCCGACGGCGGTATCCTCCTCACAGCGAGCCACAACCCTGGTGGGCCCGACAATGACTTTGGGATCAAGTACAACGTGTCCAACGGTGGTCCCGCTCCCGAGAACGTGACAGACAAGATCTACGAGGCCACAAAGACGATCAAGATCTACAAAGTCATCGAGGCTGCACCCGTTCGTGCTTATCCGTCGCCGTCGATACATGACCTCACGCTCTCATCTAGGTCGATCTCTCAAAGATTGGCGACACTACCTACGGACCCTCTCAAGTGCAGATCATCGACTCCGTGGCAGATTATGTCATCCTATTGAAGGAAATATTTGATTTCCCGCTCATCAAGGACTTTTTGCAAATCAATGCAGCGTCGTTTCGCATCCTGTTTGACGGTCTGCACGGCGTCACCGGTCCTTACGCACGCGCCATCTTTATCGAGCAGCTCGGCCTCCCAGAGGAGGCGATCCAAAATAGCGTCCCGTTGCCAGACTTTGGTGGGGGACACCCCGACCCGAACTTGACGTATGCAAAGTCGCTCGTGGACGTCGTAGAGGAAAAGGGTATCCACTTTGGTGCCGCGAGCGATGGGGATGGGGACAGAAACATGATCTACGGAAAGGGCGCGTTCGTCACGCCGTCCGACTCGGTCGCTATTATCGCAGATTGGGCACACGTCATTCCTTACTTTGGCAAGAATGGGGGCGTGAAAGGCTTGGCTCGTAGCATGCCGACTAGCAAGGCCATTGATCTCGTTGCAAAGAAAAAGGATCTCGAATGCTTTGAGGTGCCTACTGGTGAGTCGTCTTAGCTGGCATATACCCACCTGGCTCACAGAATCCTTTGACAGGCTGGAAATTCTTTGGAAATTTGATGGATGCGGGACGTCTCTCTATCTGTGGAGAAGAATCTTTCGGAACGGGCTCAGACCATATCCGCGAAAAGGACGGACTGTGGGCAATTGTTGGTAAGTACGAGCCTTTTCTCATCATTCGGGGTTGCTTACCTTTGCATGGGAAGCATGGCTGAACATTCTTGCTGCCGCCAACAAGAAGTCTCCTAACAAGCTCATTGGCATCAATGAACTTCTCCAGCAGCACTATGCCAAGTATGGCCGCTCGTTCTTCAGCCGCTACGACTATGAAGAAGTGTCCTCGGAAGGTGCCAACAAGTTGGTCGCGCTTCTCAACGCGGCCATCGAGACATCGTCGCTCGCCGACACGAAGCACCACTCAAAGAGTACCGACCAGGATTACAAGATCGCCTCTGTCTCCAACTTTTCGTACACCGACCCAATCGACAAGAGTGTCAGTAAGAATCAGGGCCAGATCGTCTTGTTTGATGACGGCTCGCGAGTGGTGTTCCGACTGAGCGGTACAGGTAGCGCCGGTGCGACGGTGAGAATGTACGTCGAACGGTACGTCGGGCCAGATGCGGGGGATAAGGAGTTGAGCAGGAATACGGCGGAGGGTCTCAAGGGACTGATTGAAGTGGCGCTCGAGATCACCAAGCTCAAGGAGTTCTTGCAAAGGGAGGAACCAACGGTCATCACGGTGCGTGCCGATGCGTCGTTTCCGCTGAATCACCGACTGAGGGATGGGTTTAGTAACGTGCAAGGCCGGAACGTGTTTTGATGTGTATGATGGCGTGGAATAGAATCTCCATTTTTTTCTTGTGCAAAGGTCGTGGGCGGATCATGCACATGGCTCATCTCCGACAAATCACCGCTGGACGGAGGAATGGTAAGTATATTCCCGAGGTGGGTTGTGGGCCGACCGACTGCAATGTTCATTGAAACATTATGAGGCAGCATCTCCGTGTCAAGCTCGCCGTGTAACCCAGGGTCAAACTGATAGATGGGGTGGAAGATTCATTAACGAGATCTTGATTCAGCAGGAAAGATTCAAGTGATCCTCGGAGTGCACAACATACCATGTGGAAAGTGGCGATACGGTTACCGTCAGGAGCGCGTCCAGTGTGGATTTAGCAGGTTCGTTCACGACCATATCGCACAGCGGTGGATTCAACGTAGTGCAAACTCCATCTTGTGAGTCTACAGATCGTGCCTTGCAACACTCATCCAAAGCTTTTACCGTAGGCGACGTTTATATCAGAATTCAATCATGACATTGATGCGCTCACGATGCCAGCTGTTACCTGGTGCGGTTGCGAATCTGCGGACTGCGAACTCCACCCTTCCAACGGATGCCCGTATACATTCCTGGCCACCCACCTGAACGATCAGTATGTACATTTCCCTCGTCCTGTGTTTATTCAGCATCTCCCGATACGAAGTGAGCTTAATTCCCAGCTTACGCTCATGGTCCCCCCAAGATCAGGTGGTGGGACTGTTTCAAAGATTGATGCCCGACGTCAGTCCTGATCCCCTTTTTTCTCCGGAGAACTCAAATAGGCCTCTCACCTCTCCCTTTTCTGCCTCGACCGTCCCAGCGATGCACGCTCAGTCAACTAGCCTCTTGGTCGTGACCGCGATTCAGTTCGGAGCTCTGGTGGGCGCGCGGAACACCACGGGATCTCCTCACCAGCAGGTCGCCCGCCAGAGTTCATACACCGTCCAAGATTGGTACTCGGGCGAGAATTTCTTCTCGTACGTGTCCGTTTGACTTGGCACATCCCCCGATCCGAGCCTTCTCTAGCGAATGGTCGTTTTTCACCAGCCCAGACCCGACCAGCGGCAACGTGAATTATCTGAGCATGGAGGATGCACAGAACCAGGGGCTTGCGTACGTGAACAGCGACGACACGGTCGTCCTTGCCGTCGATTCGACGAGCAGCGTCCCCCCCGGTGGAAAGCGTAATTCGTGTGTTGCGTTTATGCGGACGCGTGTGGGTGGTCTGATTGGTATTTTGCAGCGTTCGCATCACGTCGAATAAGAGCTACAACAGTGGATTGTTTATCATTGACGCCATCGCGATGCCGGTTGGGTGCGGTACATGGCCCAGTATCTGGGTTCGTCGTTCATGTTTTCTGTAGTGATGAATGAGCACGACTAACTTGTGATCGAATCACAGACCAACGGACCTGAATGGCCCGAGGCGGGAGAGATCGATATCGTAGAGGGCATCAACGATCAGGCGAACAATCAGATGACGCTTCACAGCGGGACATCGTCGGCCTGCACGATTGACACATCGGCCAAGGGCACGTTTACTGGCCAGGTCCTTGGTAACGGCAATTGCTACAGCACGCAGAACGCCGATGCTGGCTGTTCCATCAAGGACGTTGATACGAGTTCGTTTGGGAATGGGTTTAACGATGTTGAGGGAGGTGTCTTTGCATTGCTGTGGGACCCGTCTGTTGGCATGTCCATGTGGCATTTTGCCCGGTCGAACATTCCCCAGGACATCACCAACGCGTCGCCGGAGCCTTCCAACTGGGGTAAGCCAGCGGGTTTTTGGAGTTCCGCGACGTGCGACATTAGTGCCAATTTCTACGATCACTCGATGATTATCGATACGACCCTGTGTGGTAGCTGGGCGGGAAGTGCCTATGGTAACTCGGGGTGCCCTGGGACGTGTGAAGAGATGGTTGCGAACGCGAACAATTTTGTCAGTGAGTTGGTTCCGTTGTGGTGTCGTTTTCATTTGCTGAGGTGCCTTTCTAAGATGCAAAGTGGGTGCTCAAGTATATTGCGGTGTATCAGTGACTGCGATCGTACTGTCTGTGTCGAGGAAATCACGGTATGGTATTACGCTGATCATACCCTGTACCTTGATCATGAATATGACGAGAGTTGCAATGATTGTGAAACTCTGGGCCTTGCCAACGGTGTCCGAAATTTTCCATCGCAAAAAAGTTTGACCGTCGCAGTTGAAATGGAATCAGACATGAAATGGTATTGTGACGAAAAAGGAAATCGTGACTGTCCCTTTGCGTGCATGTTTGTTCGGGCCAACTTCTTGCCCGTCCGAATCCTGGCAAACGCGTACCGACTCAACCCTGTGTGTGTGCACTGTGGAGTGGAATTGACACACAATGAACCGCACTACCTACGCTATGGATACGGAGGACAAGCAAATTGACGCTTGATTCCGTTGAGCCACGCTGGTGGGGCGTTTATGATTTCGCTCCGATCACTTTGAATAACTCTTTCCCACAGGCCGTCATATCAGCCTCATGGGCTTATTATTGGCACAAGGCAAGCGGTGACTACCACACATTTGCCTTGCCCGCAGTCATGTGGTAACGCTTTCTCGGAATCCAACATAATAAGAGTGGTGTCTGGTCTCTTTCTCCGTGTCTTGGTTTCCCTCCCACCACTCTGTTTCCCTTCTTTCGTCGTCGACAGGCCTCACGATGGTCACTCTTTATCTTTTCGTTACCCTCTTGATCTCTATTCCGTTTGGGACCCTGGTTGGTGCCCATAGAACCACTTCGAGATCGCGCCACCGCAACGTCGCCCGTCAAACTACTAACAAGACATACATCATTGAAGACTTTTATCAAGCTGAAGATTTCTTCACGTACGCATCCATTACGCATGTCCCTCTGCCTGCGATCCAACCCTTTGTAGAAACTGGACATTCTTTACTGGCGCAGACCCTACAGGTGGCTTTGTGAACTACCTAGACATGAATGATGCCACGTCCAAGGGACTTGCATACGTCAACGACTGTGACAACTCCACCGTCCTCGCCGTCGACTCCACGAGTTCCGTCTCCGCTGGCGGAAATCGCAATTCGTGAGGCATTGCGCCCGCACCCGCGTTTAATTAATTGATCGATTTAAATTGGCAGTGTTCGCATTACATCGAGCAAGACCTACACCGGTGGTTTGTTCATCCTGGACGCCGCTGCTATGCCCGTGGGGTGTGGCACATGGCCCAGCTTTTGGGTTCGTCATTCATACCTAGCCGTTATAAACTACACAGCTGATTCTGGGTGACTACAGACTACTGGAGCTAACTGGCCATACCAAGGAGAGATTGATATCGTGGAAGGCGTCAATGATCAGAGTACCAACCAGATGACCCTCCACAGTGGGACGTCGAATGCCTGCACGATCGGCAATAACACAAGCCAATTCAGTGGCAAACTCCTTGGCTCCAATTGCTACAGCACTGCGACTCAGGATTCTGGGTGTGGCATCACGGACACAAATACTGCTTCGTTCGGTTATGGGTTCAACAATGGCGGGGGAGGTGTCTTTGTGCTCCTGTGGGACGCATCGGTTGGTATGTCCATATGGCATTTTGCCCGTGCAAACATTCCTGCGGACATCACCAACCGAGCGCCGACACCCGCAAACTGGGGTACTCCAGCTGGTTACTGGAGTGCCCAGACGTGTGACATTTCTGCCAATTTCTTCCAACACTCGATGGTCATTGATACCACCGTCTGCGGTAACTGGGCTGGGAGCGCATATGCTAGCTCTAGTTGTCCAGGGACCTGTGCAGAGATTGTTGCGAATGCGACCAACTTTGTCGGTGAGTCGGTTGATGGTCGTCTTCATTTGTCGTCTTTGCTGAGATCGGTCTCAGATGCGAAATGGGAGATAAACTATGTCGCTGTCTACCAGTCCCAGTGATTAATCCTGTACTGCTTTAATGAGTAGACTATTGCATAGTTACCCATGGCAAATATATTTTTGATAAGTAAATGAGAAAGGAGAGAAATTCCCAGGCGACCCTTTCCTTCTGTCCATCTTGACCAGAGTCTCGGATGGATTCCCAGCCGCCGCCTGACCCCACACACCCGGTTTCCGACATCACAACGACAGTTTGGCCAAGAAGGGCGGCAAAGGTTTGCCGACGCTTTTTGTTCAGTGTCCATCGCAACTCACATTCCACACTCAAAAGGCTTGTGCAAGTTGCAGGTAACATCACGCTCTCGTGGCATCCAACTCCTGACCGCACAACATCAGGCGCGATAAGATCCGCTGCGACGGTGGAAAGTAGGCAATCCGCGCACGCGTACACTGCTCATCTTGTCACTAAGATTCACGTCCCTTAGGCCCTGTGGTGCATGTGGCAAGAAGGGATACACCATCGATCAATGCATCGATGGATGCGAAAGCTGTCGTAAAGCCCGCGTGCGTTGTGAAGGTGGAAAACCGTGTCAACGATGTCGTGAACTGGACCAAGAATGCATCGAGGAACAGGTGTCGACGACCGTACGCACCGATGTTGTGCCGCCCGTGTTTGTCCTCCGGAATCGCCAAAAGACCGAGCGTGCCAAGTTGGCTTGTCAGGCTTGTCGTCGGGATAACAAAAAGGTGCGTGGGTGTGTTTTGTGTGTGGATCGTTGGTCATTTTGGGCAGTGTGATGATGAACGGCCGTGTTCGCGGTGTGTTGCGCGGAATGAAGCGTGTGTGCATGTTGGACGGGGACCAAAGCTTGTCAAGCTTCGTTGCGAAGGATGTCGACAGGAGAATCGCAAATGCGAGGACGCTCGCCCGTGTAAGCAGTGCATCGAGCAGGGAAAGGAATGCGTGAATGTACAAAGAAAGGGCAGGGGTCACGGAACACGAGTGAAAGCGGTCAGTCCATTCTGTTTCCTTATCGATGCGACTCATGATGATGGGTACAGGCGTGTGCGACGTGCAGGTGAGGCGTTCGATATCCATTTGACGAGTTTGTCTAATCAAGATCCAGGCGCGATAAAGTACGCTGTGATGGCACAAGGTAACGTGGCTGCCATACCTGATCCGTTCATCCGATGATCATTTGCTGCGTGGCAGGCCATGCGCGACTTGCGTTCGGAAAGGGTATCAGTGCGTCGACCGTGTCTGTGCTACATGCATGCAGCAGGGTCTTGAGGGTGAATGCCCTCATCGACCTAGACCGGATGCAGATACCTCGGACGGAGATAGTTCAGGTCGTCGTAATGGACAGTCAAGTTCGTCCCCTGGGATGCAGCACCCTTGTCCTCCGCCGTTGTTACCTATGCCTCCGCATATGCAGGCGGGGATGTTTCCTACGCACGTGTATGGGCCATCCCCGTACCACATGCTTGCAACGCCGCATGCCAGCCACGGTCCCCCAGGGCCATCCACGGGTTATCCACGCGCGCCGTATTATCCTGTTATCGATCCACAGATTGACCTTCCGCAACCGAACATTTCTTCTGAACGGTATGACCCATCTGGTCCCAGTGGTTCCTCGTAAGTAGGACTTTTATCATTCCATAGAGCCAAGCTATGTTGTGCTTGGATGTATTTGTACACGATAACATTGGCCGTATTTGGAGGTCATTGTCGTTTATTGTCCATTGCCAGTATACCCTCTATTTTCTTCACCCCTTATCATGAGCGATCGCGCGTCCTCACCCCTTCCTATACCACAGTAAGAATGCACCTAATTCACCGCTTGTTCGATATCAACATCCACAAGACAGATAGCGGATACTGAGGTCCATGTCAAAGAAGAAGAATCAATAACGTTGCCATCGCCCACAGCTAGTGTTGCAAATTCTGACGTGCCACCCCACTCTCCGACGAGAGCAGCCCGGAAGACGGAAGGGCAGAGAAAGGCCTTTCTCCGGAACGATGTTCAAGCCCAGGAAGTGGAGCCTTGGAAAGTACTATGCCGAGTATGTGAGAGATGGATCAGGCTGTCGTCGACAAGCAGCTATGCGGCGGCCAACTGGCTAGCTCACAAGCAGCGGTGTTCGCCTGCTACGCCAATCCTTCGTGCTGGGCGACACACGCCATCCAAGCCAAGTTTTAGTCCGAGTAGCAGGGTGGCCACTGCGGAACGCAAGATAGTGTTATTCAACGATCCACAAGTCAAGGTATTTTCACCACGACGCTTGCAGTGTGGCAACTGCATGTCGGTGGTCGTGTTAGAGGGCACGGTGGATTATGAACTGACTAAATGGACCGAGCACAAAGAGATATGTATACCGTCCGTGTTTCGTTTACGTTTGGTTTACTTGAGCCTGATCAGTGACAACAGAATGACCATCACCCCACGGGGACCTGCGTCGGATAGATTACGCAACCCCAAGGAGCGATCGCCGTCGCCCGTGACAGAAACCACTGACTCTCCCCCCGCCGTGAAAGTAGGGACGAAGCGGGATCGCGAACAGGAAGACGAAGATGATGAACGCCCAACGAACCGACCACGGATTGAGACAGAGGGCCCGCATCTGATTGGATGGATTATGGAGCCGCTGAAAGAGTTTGCGCGTGGATTTCGACAAGGGCTTGGTTCCACGTAAATAACAATCTGCAGTAGAGCGTTCGGGAAAGTCCGACTTACATTGTCCTTGTTCCGGCCAAACGTAACTTAACACATTCCTTCCAACACATGCCATAGTCATACAACAATTCTACCATGAAATCCCTCCCCGCGTTAGTACTAATCCTCCCCCTCATACCCGGCTCACTCACCCTGTCATCCCACAGCGGGTCCGACGGCCCCCCAAGGACCGCCGCTGAACTTGCTAGAGAAAAGAGGTTGCGCGACGATCCCCTGGCGGTCGTTCACGGTCCTCTTTTCGTCTCTTGCAAGCGGTGTGGCAACCGCATCAAACTTTCCCCCAAAAGCTCTTACGACCCGTTCCACTGGATGAAACACAGAGAGCGGTGCCTTCGCAAACCAATTGGGTCAGCTCGCGCCGCTAGGCGATCCAACGTGAGTAGCGCCGGCGAACGATCCTTTAAATGTGGCTGACACCGCGCACGAGTATACGTCACCAGCTAAAAAGTCCCCCGCTTCGTCCTCCAATGGGGACAATGTGACGCCCCCCCCGCTCACTCCCGACGACGATCGTCCCCCCAGCTCTGTCATTTTCGGAGAGCGATCTCCCTCTCCCAAC
Source organism: Xerocomus brunneocitrinus (assembly GCA_038093375.1). Lineage (NCBI taxonomy): Eukaryota > Fungi > Basidiomycota > Agaricomycetes > Boletales > Boletaceae > Xerocomus > Xerocomus brunneocitrinus. The sequence continues at coordinate 199,522 of JBBPSB010000003.1, read as the reverse complement.
ATCGACGACCTCGATCTGCCTTCCAACCCTCTTGTACGTAAACTCGACTCTGCGCTCGTACATCGGTCTCAACGTTCTTTGTCAAAGCATCTCCCCCTCGTCGACCGCTGGCAAACCTGGAACTGGTCCGAACTCAGACCCCCCGCGTGGTTCACCAACCAGGATTACAAACTTGGCTTTGTCCCCGCCGAGCTCGAAGACTGGGATGACGCCTTTGATGATTCCCTCCGCGCACCCCGCACCACTCATCCAGCCACACGCACTTCTTCCCTATCAGCATAAACTGTCCTTCACGGTGCTACCGTTTTTCGCTCTGTCGTTGCTCCTCGCATTCGTTCTACTCTACCGCACGTCTACTCTATCCATGGCTCTCACAACTGTTTCCTCACCGCGCATCCCCTTCTGTAATCATCTTTGCCATCTAGTTTTGCATCCCATCAAATATATCTCATACCTGTATATACCATAGGACGGCTTTCTCTCTTTTTTTTTCTTACATTCGCCTGGACACGCAATAATCCAGGCAATTAATCTATACAATCTATGGCACTTTCTATTATAATTGCACGGATTTTTATTACGAGTACCCTTGCGCTATTCATTGCTATCATCCAGAGGTGGTTTATGTATCCCATTTTTCAGCAGATTGACAATGACCGGATCGACAGTCGCGCGACTACCCCTAGAAGACGGTCAACGTAGTCCTGGCCCACTCTTGGACACGTACAGCACGGCGCGGACGACATCGCGCATCACGCGCGACGTTGCAATCTCCAACTTGTCGACCCCTAAAAGCCCGTCTGCGCGCGTCGGACCGACGTTGAGAAGCAGCACGGACTTGTTGAGCTGGACAGCGTGTTTGACCAACCTGGGGCAACGTGGTTACGCCGTGTCCCCCATGCCGACACGAGACGGCGCTCACCGGTAAGCTGAGAACGTGGCAAGGGTCGTTCCGATGAGGAATAGCTTGTCCGATCGTTCGACCCCGCGAAACCTGACGCAGAGGTAGGTTTGGACGTGAACAAGAGAGGATCGCGCTTACGAGCGTTCCTTGATGTGTTGGGGTATCGATTCGCCGAAAAAGGTGACTTGCGGTTTTTGCTTTGGAAGCGTTAGAAGGGCGCGTGCGATGTCACGGCCAACGTACGTTTGTATTGTGTCGCCCTTGTGCGAGGCATTCCAAGCACGCCGGAACGACGAAATCGTCATAACTTACGCCCTCGAGCTCGACCTACACTCATTCAATTGTTATCTTTTACCCAAAGTGATTTCGACACGGACATCACCGTCTGGATTTGTCCGGGGCTTCTTTCTAGTCACTTCGAGGTCGTCGACAAAGGCTTTCCATTTCGGATTGCTGGCGGATAATCGGTCTTGAAAGGCGTCTCTACTGACGACGTGACCGAATTGACAATGTACCCCCTACCGCCCGTCAGCATTTTTTCCAAGCGTACGGCAGGCAGGGACTGACATGGAGTGTTCCGTGAAGCTCTAGGATGCGCTCGCTGATGCGCGTGTCATCCCAGAGATGGGCGATGGCTTTGCGGTGAAGACCGTCCACGTTTTGCGTGATCATGTGCTGGATATGCTCGGTGTGTTGTAACGCTGCGAGGGCGTAATGGGTGGTATTCGGTTGTGCGTCCCGGACGGGGGGATATCCAAGGTATGAGCGAAGCCTGCAACGCGGCATCACTATCTGGGTGTTCACCACAAGACATGGGTATACCAGTAACGCTGTCTAGACTTGCGGGACTGATGTGAGCGATGAGGGAAAAGATGATGGAGATGATACATGCCTGAATGCATGCCCCGTGGAATTGTTGGCGACCAATTCATGATACTGTCGATGTCAAGACTGGGAAAACACGACGAGGTTTCCACGTACAAAGATTGGCCTTTTGGATCATAAGAATGGCTACACACCTTCTGACGAGAGACGTACTTGTAATTTGGGTTCATGTACCGCCCGTCTTGTCCTCGGTAAGCTCTGATGCCAGAGTCGACGCTGACGCCCGCGCCGGTGAGCAGCGTAACGTTTCCAGAGGTGAGGAACGACGCGATGCGTTCGACGGCGGCAGCGGGCGCGATAAAGCTGGTCGATGCCGACGAGACGACATGAGGAATGGTGGGGACCGAGACGCGCATGCTCCGCCGGGCCGGAAACACATCTTGCTCATGAACGCTCCTTCGCTCCAGACGCCGGGCTTTGCACACTACGCCATCGCTTGGTCCCCGTTCCACAATGGCCGCATCGCTCTCGCGTCCGCCGCCAATTTCGGTCTGGTAGGGAACGGTCGCCTACATCTCGTCTCGCTTGGACCAGGCGGGATCAAGCTCGACAAGTAGTCAGTACTCATCCTGCTCGTCGATAAACACCGTTTAAAAGTGATCAGTTACGAATCACAGGATGCGCTCTACGATCTCGCTTGGTCCGAGCTACACGAAAGTCAAATCGTAACAGGTTCGGGAGACGGTTCAATCAAGCTGTGGGACGTCATGCTCAACGTGCGTTTGCATCGTATCTATGGCCTTGCAGAGTGACAAGCTCTGTAGGACTTTCCGATCCGTGCTTGGCATGAACACACAAAGGAGGTCTTTTCAGTCGACTGGTCCAATATCAACAAGGATACGTTCCTCTCCTCATCTTGGGACGGGAACGTCAAAGTCGTAGGTGGTTTACTATCGAAACATCCCCCCGCCCGCCTTTCATATTGCATGTCAAGTGGTCCCCCGAGCGACCTCGCTCCGTCGTAACTCTGAAAGCGCACCTGTCGTGCGTATATCAAGCACTTTTCTCGCCGCATCAACCAGAAATCATCGCTTCATGCTCGACGGACGGCACGATCAGGATATTCGATCTACGCGCGCCAGCCTACGCCTCTGGCCCCGCATCCAACGCGTTTACAAACCCCGTTTCAGCCGCCGTCCTCACCGTCCCAGCCTCGGGTACCGAACTGCTTTCTATAGATTGGAACAAATACCGTCCGTTTGTGATCGCGAGTGCAGGCGTGGATAGGGTCGTCAAGGTTTGGGACTGTCGCATGGCGAGCGCGGCGCCTCCGACGACTCAGTCCGTTGGCGGTCAGTGCGAGATCCAACTGCCAGGTCACGAGTACGCTGTGCGCAAAGTCCAGTGGAGTCCACACAGAGCAGACGTTCTCGCGACGGCGAGCTACGACATGACTTGTCGGATGTACGTCCCCGTACGAATCTGAAAGCATGATTGACCGAGTTTTGTCTTGTAGCTGGAATACGAGTCCTGTGTCAGGGGGATCAAATCTATTGTGTGTACACGACCCTCATACCGAGTTTGTCGCCGGCTGTGGTTGGTCATTATTTGACGAGGGTGTCGTCGCGAGTTGCGGTTGGGATGGTCGACTGAATGTCTTTCGGGCATGACCCTAGTTTCACTGCCTAGTTCGATGGTTTCGTTTCAACTAAATAACTACTACTTCCGTGTTTGTAGGGCGAGCGACAATATATCGCTTAAATGACGGTTTTAACAAACAATTGAGCGCCATGTCATGTCGCGGACGATCCCGAAGACATCCTGTCCGCATCCTACGGATTCAGCCGCGAAGGGCGAAGACGAACAAGAAAGACAGAGATGTGGTCGATTCTCAAATGGGAGGACTCGTTGAAATCATAATCATGTACATTACACTGGCAGAAATCATTACCGCATGAGAGAAATAACCAGTCGTATGTTTCGAGAACAGCAGAAATGCAACGTCACTCATGTACTCCCCGTACCTCCTGTCCAAAAGTCAGGATGCGAATAAGACACTGTCCTTCGCGTTCCTTGAATCCATCATTAGCGATGGATGATTAGAAGCAAGGACGAGGACGTACATCATAGAGAACAAGGCTATCCTCGGTAGTGTCCATCCAGGTCATGTTGATCGTATCTACAGTGCTGGTCCTCACATAACGAGAATCTCGGTGTACAAAGACAGTGCTGAGAGCTGTCAGACCATCCTGCCATCGCCAAGGTGGATCCGTGCGCGAGAGCGACCATAAAAAGTTGGCCATCTGAGGATTCAAATCCAAGACGTGCAGTCGACTCGCCGAGTCGACAGCAGTTGGGGCAGCGTCCTTGAGCCGCTCAAAGAACGTCAGCCTTCGGCCGCACAGTTGGACCGCATGTGCATGGTCGGGTAGATTAAGCACCATGCAATGGTGCTGCCATTCTTCCCACCGCACGGGATCAAACCGTTCTTCCTGAAGCGTCAACTTGGACTGGTCGAACACGATGACAACCTTTCTGGAACAACCTCTCGGGACCGCGTGCGGTTGAAACTCGATAAAAACCGCAGTCAAGCGACAGGTAGGATCGCTCTCAAACAGTGTTCCGGGTAACGGGGACGCGTTCAAGATGCGATTAGGGCACAGCTGCACAAAGGAAACGGCGCTCCAAGCCTCCGCGAATTCGAACGATCTTGAAGCCCGAAAATCGTGGTCGTGCGTCCTGTAAATTTCTTGGATGGCGATCTGAGGGGGACGTTTTCCCTTTTCACTGGCATAGAGGCCGTCTGATCGCCTTTCCCAAGATGTACTATCATCAGATTCATCGTCATCCGGATGGGAGGCGACGATGAGACGGGATTCGTCGATGAAATCAAAGGAAAGCAAGTCGCCTGTGAACTAGCAGATGGAAAATCAATTCGAAAGGGGTCAGGTCTCATGAAATAAAGCACATACAGTGCGAATAGGACTACCGCCACGACACCAGTCAAAAACGACCAGTTCAGTAGTACCCTCGCCAGACTCGAGTTCCAAACGAACGGACGCAGCGACAAGGCTCCCCCAGATTTGTACTTGCTCGATCGAAAGTCGTTGACCAGGTGGGAAATCTCCCCACCAGTCCGTTTGAAAACTTAATCTTGGCTGGGCAGCTCCCGCATGATCCTGGCAAATGTAAAGATTACGAAGGTGTAGTATAACAGTTATAGCAGAGTTCCTGCGATTCAAAAATCAGTCAACCGGGGGGAGCAAGGTAACATGGATGGCTTACTGCTGCGGAGGAAATAATAGTTGTGCCAAGACCATCAGTTCTTGGGAAGCATCGATGGCGACCTTTCGTATTTCGAAAGGCACATTATGTTGATAATAGGGTAATCTAGACTTTGGAGCCATCCTGAAGGAGCGTAGCTGATAAACGTGCAGTATCCATTCGAAACCGTTATTAAGGGGACTTTGGCTGGCATGAAAGAGGTAATTGCCAGAAACGCCAAAGATCGTAGGTGGGGTGATGCAAAGCCTGTCCTCGGCGCTCGGACTTAAGGTCGGCCATCCTCGCTTGTAACCGAGAAGGGGGAGAAGCCTGGACCTTGGGGAATAGGCACCGGGGGGACCATCTCTTGCACCACATAGTGCGAGCTCATAACGATAACGTAGAGTCGTTGATTGTGAAACAATGTCATATACATCTCTGGAGGCCTGGATGACAAGAGGGTCAGTAAGCTGAGCGGGAAACAGAATGGTCACATACCAAGCAGAAGTGGAATAATGATAAGGGGTCTAGCTCCTCTAAGATAATCAATATGATGTCGCTGGAGAGCGTGAAGAAAGACATGACCAGCACGCCGACACTAAATGGTGAGGTTGTGTCACCATCGGTGCACGAATTTATACGTCGGGCAGCCGCCAGGGCCGTTTGACGCCGTTGGACCTGGAGACAAAAGCGTCGGGCCCGCCTCACTTCGCCGTCGACAAGGGACTAAGAACAGTTGCAACCCGACAAGAACTTCATGTACGCGACATGAATACGTAGCGCCAAAGTTGACTTGGGTCAAGTGAGCCGTGGATTCGGCACTGAATTACCCCGAGCGTAAAGACAATACTGACATAAAGGGCGGCACCGAGAACATCTTTTTTGTAATCTCGCCATGTCAACGAATCTCCTGTGAATAGATTTTGAGAGGCTGTCGGGGTTACTCACCCAGAAGTTGCTACGACAATAAAGTTGGCCATATCTGGATTTATCAACTGGCGGCCACGTCCACTTGGATCTTCATCAGCTTACTAATAGTCCGCGTCTATATCCACCTCCGTCATGGTCTGCAAAAAATGCGAAACTGTAAGTCCACTGCTAGAGCCAAGCGATGAGCTGACTAGCCCGTCAGAAACTTTCCAAAATTGCCGCCCCAGACCCGTTCACGTCCACGTCCAGTAGTATCAAGCAAGGCTCGAGGAAAGTGGGAGAGAACAAACTTCTGACACGGCCGGGAAGTTCGAAGAACAGATTCCAGGCATGTCGTTATTCTTTGATCGCTCTCGGTTATTGATAACCTCCGTTCAACAAGCCGTATCAAGGGAAATGCAAAGACTGTAAGCAGCCAGTCACTCAGAACAGGGCCAAATATTGTCATAGTATGTCCGCCGTTCCGTCTTTGTCATGGACGTTCTGATCACGATCGTTAGGTTGTGCTTATAAAAAGGGCCTCTGTTCAATATGTGGTAAGGCTATCCTTGACACGACGGGGTACGTCATGTCTAGCAAGTAGCTTCACACCCGGACATTCCATACCCTCACTGTAGCGTATACTCATATTGTTGTAATCTATGTGCAAGGAAGATATTCATATTACTTGAGTCAGAGCGTTTGGAAACAGTTAAACTGCAAGTACGGCTTCTAGATATGTATGTACCTCGGATATATCGTGTCCCATGAGTCAGTGAAATGCTGTCCAAATATGCAAAGATTCTAATTAGATAGTACTTTCTTCTTCGTCCTCTGCTCATAGATTTCAACGTCGATGGTGTCTAGCGTGAGGAACTCCCAAATCTTGACGTGTTTCTCTTGTCCGTATCGCCTCAACCGACCGACTGCTTGCGTCTCACAGGCGTCATAAATCTCCTGGCTCGGTGCGAGAAGTGGAGAGATGAAGATAGCGTGGTTGGCCGAGGTAAGATTCGCACCGCTGGCGCTTTCGTCCATGACATTCAGCAAAAGTACCCGCTCTTCACCGTCATTGTTCTGGTACTTTTCCAGGTTCTTGCTCTTTTGTGACGCGGACCCGCGGATTTCGAGGAACTTGATCTTGTGTACTTTGAGCGCATTGGCGACTTTAGCCATGAGGTCCGGGAACTGGACAAAGATGAGGGCACGCTCTTTTTTGGGGATCGTATTCCTGCAGTGCCAACCGAGTTAGTGTCAAAAACCGCACACGGAACACCAGCGACGCACTTGATCAAGTCGATGACCTGTTCCAATTTCTTCCCGAAATGCTTGCCACGCCCGTCGCGCGCTTCGTCATCGACACCGAGTGTCTCCCCATTGACAATGTTCAGAACCCTTGCAGCAGCCATGCATTTTCCAGAGGCCACGTAGACGCACTCCTCGCGATCTGCACTCTGTCTTACACATGTCATGCAACCCGTATGTCCGCAAGACGAGAGAACGGCGATTTCGTTCACCGGGACTTCGTCTCTTCCGCATCCGGGGCAAGAAATCTTTGGAGGCGTTTCTCGTTGCTTCTGCAGGTCACGGACGACGGTGAAGTATCGACGAGAACGTACTCGTCCAACAAGCTCCTTAGTCAGCTTACGGATGTTGTGCGTCTTCTCGCGGTGGTCCCAGATGGAGTCCCTGAGTTTGTTCGACAGGTTCTCGTCTTTCCCCTTGGCCTTGTTTTTCCAGTAATTGGCAGGTAGAACGGGGACCCCGGCTTTATCAAGAAGAGCCTGGACAACCTCCGTCGCTTCATGATCCCCGATACCTTCCAGACGTGTAACGCGAGCATATTCCTGGAACATCGACTCCTCATTGAGCTTGCCGATAGCCTTTTCGCGCTTGACTCCCTCCTTGAGTTCCGTGAGAAGTTCGTCCTTACAGTCATCCAATTGCTTCGTACGATCCTGGACGATGATTTCGCAAGCTTTCATAGCATTCTCCTTTGTGTTGTCCTCGGAAGTATCCAAGTCAAAGTGCGAACAACGTTTCAGAAGTGCTTCTTCGGCGGTTCTGAAAATGGTCAGTCAGATACCTTCGAGAGTGCAATTGTTTATACATACTTGCTATCACCGAGTGCATTGTTCAGGCGCTTTTCGCGGTCGCTCTCCGTCTTCTTCGCTCGCTTTATAGTCATGTCCAAGGCACGCAAGTGGTGCTCCAGCTCCAGATAGATGGCGCGTTCGGCGGCGGGGAGTATCACTCTTTGTATTTCGTATGTACATGGAATCTCATCGATCTCGGCGATGTTCTGTCATACAGACTCAGCAAGTGGCTCGTGGGAATGCAAGAATCGGTGCAAACCTGGCGAACGAACGTGTCCAAGAAAACTTGCCCAATGCTGTGACGGTGCGCGTGCCATTCCTGCGTATGAACTTCACGGAAGGAATGGAAAGCTTCCACCTCTGAAGATGATTGTCAGTTTCATGAACCCGTGAGAGACACTCGAGACGTACTTGTCTGCTCCCTGATACGTTTCTTGATCATAGCTGACTGTCCCTCGCCGGAATCATCAATCCCCAGGTGGAGATTCAGATGGGCCGCGATCGTCTTGACAGCCCCAAAGTCGTGGATAGGCGGAGTACCAGAGAGCACCCAGCGACGATCGGCCGTAAGCTTCGTTACCATGGAATGTACCTTTCCGCTCAAATAGGTATACTCGTCAACGACGATGCGGGCAAAGTGGAAGGCCTCCAAAGGAGGTGATTTTATCTGGGTCCAATCCCTCCTGACAGCAACACTTTCCAGACGCCAAGGGTCAGTATCCTCTCGGCGTTTCTGTTTCTTAGCGGGTGCGTCCTTGGCGCTCGCCGCCTTTCTCTTCTTTCCGCTCGACTTCTCAGAGGAGGGTGAAGAAGGCGGCTCGTCAACATCCATGCTATCGTCATCAGATTTGGACGAACTCGTGGTGGCCTTGCCCTTGCCTTTGATGCTGGTTGTCTTCCGCTTAGGCTCGCGCTTCTGTGGTTTCTCTTCTTCCTCGTCATCGTCAGATATCTCGATCGTCGAATTCTCTTCCGATGACGGTGGTGGTGGAGTAGCTTTACCACGTGAACCCTTTGACTTCTTGACAGTAGGGACATCATCCTCATCATCGCTGGTAGGCTGTTCCTCGGGTTCGTCCGTTGCACCATTGTCTTCGTAATCACTACCATTGGCCTCTGCATCGTCATCAGAGTCAATGACAATGACTTTTCTGTTGGTTCGCTTGGATTTTGATGCACGGGACGCAGCAGTTTCCTCGCCTGAGGTGTCATCTGTTTCCTCAACCTTCCGCTTCTTCGAGCTCGAAGCGCCAATGACGACCTCTGGTGTCTGGCCAGCGCGCGTCGGTTTAGCAGGGAAATGTTCTTTTCGGACACTAGACTTGGCTTTCGTTTTTATCTCCTGGTCTTTCTTCTCCGCAGCGACAGCGTAAGACTTGCCCTTGAGACGTTTTGGCGCGACAAAAATTTCAGCCTCCAACTCTTCCTCTATACCGGGTATCGGCATCAATTACTATAACTCAAGCAGGACGGAAAGGAAACTTACCACGTCGGCGTACCTCCCGTATTGCTTTCAGGGCGCTGTTGGGACCATCATTTTTCAGGCGTTCTACCTGCTTCTTCAACGCTTCCAAACAGATTTCGAGCCGCGCGTTGAAATATCTACCATCTTGGGCAGGGAGAGCACCACCAGCCGCGAAAGACTCCAGGTTCCCCAGATAAACCGTGCTCTGGAACAAGTTCGACGCGACAATGACGAGGTCAGCCTTTTGGACCGCCTCGATGGTCAACGAGTTGATGTTGGTTGCCGTGGATATAACCACCACATTCTTGAAGCGACCTGGCGCGAACTTTTCGGCCTCTGACTTCCATTGACGAGTGAGATGGGGTGGAACGATGGCCAGCGTGGCTTTAACAGAGATTTTGCCGAGGATATCTTCTTTTTTCTCGACCTCCTTTCTAATCTTTTGATGGGTGCAATCGATGAGCCCAAGGGTAATGGCGGTCTTGCCGTATCCAACCTGGTCGGCGAGAACACCACCTCTGACTTGAACGGGTCTCTGTGCACGGCCCTCTGCGCGCCAACCTAGAGGCTCAAGAATCGCCTCCGAGATTTCTTCTTCCACGAACGGAGGAACGTCAACGGCCTCCCGCTCAAGCATCCAGGTCAAGGAGCGCAGCTGCTCCTTACGAAGATCGAGCTTGAAATTGGGAGGCTGACTGTGTTCTGGGTCGGCCTTGTTACTCTCAAGCGTGAACGGCGGATGTTGAATCTTGACCGCAGGAGTAAAGTCAGTGTCTAGGCGCCATGATAGCAAGGGTCGTTCTGGACGATTCTCGGATGGAAGGAAGGACAGGGCACGATGCACCAGCGAGGCGATGTTGAGGCCTACTTTAACCACCCCAATGTTCTGCTCCAGACGCAGTTGAGTGACGAATGGGTTAGGACGAAGTTTCAGATTGCGCTCGTATTGCCCAGCTTCTTGGTAATCTTCGATGGCGGCAATTTTCTTTCCGGTCTTGCTCCACTTGATGGTTGGAGGCGTCGGAGCACACCGCTGGCACTCGTGCAAATCCCCAGGCATTTCGACTGTCTGCCACGTATGTAAATTATCGTCGACGTGCCGAATACGTTCAAGCAACCAAGCCAATGACCTGAAGGTCGTGCGCTCGTTAAGTTTATCCAATTCCTTCCAATCCTGACGCGGCCACTCGGGACCAGCATCGTCGGGAAGAGGTACCGTGCAAGACAATAGGGCGACGGCTCTTGCACAGGCGTCTGTGTTGGCAGCCACATCGAGCGAGCCGCGAGGAACAGAAAAACGTGCTCCACTGATCTGGGAAGACTAGAAAATACATGAACGTTGGCATAAATCAAATTACAGTTATGAAAGCTTACCTGGAGCAACACTTTATCCGAGGATACCCACAGTAGAGGTACATGGCATGTGACAGATTTATCTCCCTGAACATCCGACTGTCTCCACGAACTAGCAAGCTTGCAGACAATTGGTCGGAACTCGCCATAATCGTATCTTCGGATGGAAGTTGTAAAAATGAATGCGTCATCCTTGGCGTCGCCACACCGCGTGGGGTCGAGCATCATGAACAGCGGCGGAAGTTCCACGTCCTCAGAAGTAGGTTCATGCTTGTGAAGGGCACTGCAGGCTGTACCGCACTTGTCCAAGAGAGTGTACGTCCCAGAGATATCGCGGTCGAGTAAGGACACCTTGTCCGCCGGCACAGTGATTTTGAGGTGTGAATGGATGCGCGCTTCCCTGAAATCTTCACCCAATAAACCAAGTCGCGATCCCCAAGAAGGAACAAGTGTCTCGCTCCCGGTCATAGTCACAGTGATCTCGCTGTTACAGGGCAACGCGAACTCCAGATGGCCTTGCAACAGGCCGTCCTGGCATTTGAATCTAGCAATAGGGAGCTGTAGGAGACGACGGATCTCCGCATTGGCTGGTTCGCTCTCTAAAGGGATTCCGTAGAGTCGCCATTCCGTCTGCTTGGGATCCAGGTACAATTCGAATGAAGCTGATGTGGACTGGTAAACTGCAGACCAAACCTCTTGTCTCTTGAGTTCGACGAAGCGCAACTCAGAGCCCGTGGCCCTAAGAACTGCAGAGCGCCAGCTAGTCCACCGCCTGTCGGGTATAGTTACTTTGGAAGCGGATCTGAGCTCGTCAAGTAGGTCTGCGGTGGTACCGGTGATCGACAAACACATAGGAAGGATGGATTTGAGCTGCCTGACGAAAGTGCCGGGAAGACTGCGTGGAACTGTCTGCACATCGAGTGGTTCGAAGCTATGTTCAGGACGCCCGGCGCACTTCCTGCAGGAGGACGAACCGCAGTCCTGACAACGAAGTAACTCCCTTGTTGTGATATCCTTGCGACCCTCGCAAAGGCAGAGTCGTACACTTCGGGTTGCCTGGTCGAGAACGTCTTTCACCTGATCCATCTTCACCGTTGACAGGTCCAAGGGTTGTTCAACCAACTGCTCAAGGCCAGAAATGCGATCTTCCACAGATAATTTTGATGTGGAATCGACGTCCATGGCATCCTCGTCTGTTACTTGAGATTCAATTTCAAGCTTCTTCACCTCATAGGTCTCTTTATCATCTCCCGCCTTCAGAAGTTCCTTGCCGATGACCAATGCAGCAAGGATACACGACCCCACGACTGTTGAAGACATGGCGTTTCCAGCGAGATCAGCGAGTTCGTCCTGGCTTTCGCGTGTGAGAAGTAGCTTGTCCACCGGGAGGCCCTGCATGGCCAATGCCTCAACTCCCACCATAGGTCCACCGCGATTCGTAATATAGGGTATCATGGATGGGGTAAGGCATGGACATATTCCTGACTTGCTCGAGCCGGTAGACCGGTCGACGTTTTGCGACAGATTCCAGACAAATCTGATATGAAGGTTAGCGCAGTTCAGACAAAATATATTTCCTCACGTTTTGTAAGATGGATCCACACCATTTTTGGCAGAACGAAGGAGACTGATGTCCATTAGATCCCAGACACGTTCGACTTGCCGTACGCCCCAATCTTGCCAAGCAAAGTCGGGCATACGACAAGCACCACCTTATATTCGCGGAATTAAGTGATGGACCTCAAGGCGATGGAAAGAGCTCACCTTCCTCCCAGTTCGTCAGAGGACGTTTGGGACCCAATGACTCATCGAGCCTGGCACGTGCGTGCCTAGATTCACATCTTGTCCAATCGGTTCGTCCAGAGCGCGACTCTGATACACCTCCACTGTCTTGTACGAGCTTTTCTCGGGCCTGGTGGATGCGCGAGTCATCTGATGGGAGAAGGAATGCGTCCAAGGTTGACGAAGCGGGACGCCTTAGCTTTGTTATCCAATTCTTCCACTCAGCTGGCAGCTTAGACGACCGCTTGTCAACCGCAAGCAAATAAATGCGGGTGCGCGTATGCGGGACATAGTACTGTTTCGTGTCCAGTCTCATGAATTCGGCGCTGTAATTCTTGCGTTCAAAATATTCCTTGACTTTGTCCCATGGCGCAGAGCAGACGTTTTCCAGAATGACGAGAGGCGGCCGATGGTTCTCGACCCAAGACATCATGCCATGGAACGTCCTTCCCGACTCTCCTCCTCCGTCGATCCCTTTTTTCTCGTTATTGAGATTGGAATAGTCGACGCAAGACGTGCCCGCAACAAGCAAGTCTACATCACCAGGGACAGGGGCTAACGCGCCGTACGCAGTTGTGCTGTTAAACAACATCAGAATCTCGCGAAAACGTCGAAAATAGCACGCACGCCTCCGCGTCTCCGAGCTCACAGACGTCACGGAATAGTAAAGGTGGCTTGAAATTACGTTCGATGTACGCTTGTTTGAATGGCTCTATCTCGCATGAAAACACGTGTTCGAACGCCAATGGGATACTGTAATGCTCCTGCATGAACTGGCAGATCAACTCCAGAGCGAGAAGAGGAGACTCTGTGCCAGAACACATGGTAGCGACGCGAAGCTTTCTGCCTCTGACGCGTTCCGCGACGCCCTTGATCTGAGGGATGCGGGAGACGATGTCGGAAAAGATGGTAGGTATGTGGTGAAGGGGTGGAAGATTGGAAGCATCTATCTTGCCATCTGTCTTGGAATACTGTGCTGGGCTGTCGTCGTCGTCAGAGACCTCGGGCTCCGCATCGTCAGAGACCTCCTCAGCAGTGGACTCGTCTTCGGTTTTCTTCGCCAACTTGCCTGCTTTCTTGGCCGCAGATTGTGAAGATTTCTTGTCGCCTCCACCAAAAAAAGAAACAATTGACTTTTGATTTTTGGCCAGGGATGTTGACTTGGGCATAGTCGGGTTGAATGATCTCAAGCGCCGCCAGACGCGTCTTAAGTATGATCGAGTCACGTACGCGCTCTGTCACGCCATTACTAAGTCATGCCATTCTGCTGACCAATGATCAAGAAAATCGAATGTATTGTACTTGCACGGCCATATGATCCAGGAATCAAATTTAAACCTCTAAAGCGACTGCTCATTCCCAGTATCGCGGAACCTTGCTCTCCCCGCCGACCTCCAAAAAGTCAGACGGACGCTCGCGCTTCAGATTTCGTCGTCTATTATTGAGCGGTAATCGCTGATAGGCTGAATCTTGACCGGCAGGTTGTTGATTCGTAAAGGAGGCTGCCCACTGTGAGTCCGGTTGCTGATACCCCGACATACCATAGCCCACGCCAACAGCGCTCTGCATTTGTTGTTGCTGCTGTTGTTGTTGTTGTTGCGACTGCTGCTGCAGGCTACTTGCAACCGCAAGAGTCGCTGCAAGTGCTTGTGCTTGTTGGAGCTGCATCTGAAGTTGGTGATACTTCATCTCCGATGAGTGTCGCACATGGTCAGGTAACGAGGTGTTTTGCATCACGATGGATAACTGGTTTATCTGAGCTTGAAGTTGAGGAATGCTGTCGACTATCAATTGGGACATGTCCACGCCGCCCTGTTGATCTGAATAGAAGTCATCGGTGGAGCCGTCCCCTGGAGGTGTCTGGGAGATTGTTATCATCGCAATCCCGAATGGCAACATGAATACCGATTACCTGTTCACCCGCCACCGCACCTTCCTCATCAGTCTCCTTTCTGCTCTGCTCGATCACTTTATCAATGTAATCTGCAACCTTTGTCCGCATAGATTTGTCCATGACCAACTTGTCAAGAGAGGCGATCTTCTTGCCACACTTGGGGCAGACAAAGTCTCGTTCAAGAAGATGAGTCTGGATACATTCCTCGCAATATGAAGTTTCACAACACGGTGTTTTCACAGCATCACGGAAAAGTCTGTTGTCTATTGGACACGCGAGCGTAGGGTCTGTTGGGGGTCGTTCTCGAACGTCTGCTGCGGAGAGTCCTTTCGCCCGAGACACCTGCTTTTGCCACGATACCCTACTCATGTGAGCGACTGCTTAGCAAGAATGTGATATGATGACTTACGAGTCGGGTTGAGCAACGACATAGCCTCCCTCAGGAGTGACCATCACGCCTTGGGCAATCTCACCCTTGTTAGGATTTTCTACCGCCTTGAGGAAACTACGCGGAATGCCCGTAGTCCGCTTGATGCGAGGCTTATTGTCGAACTCACGATCGCTATTCGTTGGGCAGTCTTGAATCCAGTGTCCTGAGGGAACATGAACAAATATCGACATAACAAAGTCAAGACAACTCACCTTTCTGACCACAGCGATAACACACATATGAAGCCGGCAGCGGACGGTCGGGAACATGGGACTGATGCGAACCGAAGGGCTTGCCACCGCGTCCGAAAGACGTTCCTCGAGGATTATTATATATTCGAGCAGCACTGTTTCAATCAAGGGGCAAAACAAAATCATGTTATGAGACATCATTCTACTATACAAAGCAGAAGAACCGCGTAAACGAGACACCAACTGAGACATCTTTTCCTGGGTTTCCTCCCAGTTGGCCGTCTGGGCCTGGAACATAGCTGCCATCGCAGCAGCTTCATCTTCTTTTGTGATTGAGTTCTTTGGAATGGTGACTGTGGCACTTGACTGCGGAGGATGTAAGACCCGCCGATTGGCGAGCGGTGCGTTCATTTTAGAACAACTACGTACAGAAGCTGAAAATTTGGAGGGTGTTGACTCTTCTTTGACGTCGAAGCGTTTCGACATGGCACCCTTATGCCATGTAACGCCGCCACCTAGTCTCTGAACGGGCTCAGAAATAGGAACAGATGCACTCCCATTGGTGCCAGCAATGTACATGGCTGCCTTGCCCTTTCCAGGACGCTGAGAAGGCATACGCTTCACGACAACAGAGGATGACCTGGGAATGAGCTGGGAGTCATCCCTACATTCTGGATGGGGAGTGAGTTAATCAAAGCGCCATGCTGCCAGAGTGGACGTACCTTGATTGGTGGACGCGTCGTAGATATAGAGATCAAAGTCATTGGCCTTACCAAGGTTATTAGCAAGTATGATTTCTTTTTTCAGGTCAAACACAGAGATCGCAGTGCCGTCAAAAGTTATTCGAGACTCGTCTCTCTGAGATTTAAATTTGTAGAACACAGAAGAGGCCATAAGTCACAAGAGTGGAAGCAAGAAACTTGCTGAGGTGCACGACGGAACGGAGGGGGACAAACGAAACCAATATATAGTATGTCCTACGGTGAACCGAAGGAGTCGTCGTCGTGGTCGTCGTGGTTGTGGAGTTAATGTGGTTTGAAGCGTGAAATACTTACGAGAGGCGATTCAAATGTTTTTTCTTCAAACTCAGCGGCTATTGCTGACTAAGCAATGATCTCATTTTAAAAATCGCGAACCGAAAATGGTCTGACCTTCCAGACGCGTCCACACAGAAAATGTCGTCGTCGAATGGCAACGACAACGAGCTGCGCCAGCGAAACGTTGGTGCTCAACAGGCACCTGCTGCTGCCGCGACAACCACAGACGAAGGCCGTAAAACCGACCATCTTCTAGACCAACATCAAACGTGAGCACATGTGTGTAGGACCCACGCGTATTCATTTACATATCTTCCAGATACGAGTTTGGTGGGCCATGGGGTGTCACAGCGATGATGATTGGCTTCCCCATACTCATGTATTACCTATGGATATGCCTTTGGTTCTATGACGGGAAACTTGTCACGCCTTCTTCTGTGGATGACATTGTCCCTTTCCTTGAGCGCATGTGGGCTCATGTTCGCGACGTAAGTATTTGTGATTCACGAATACCCTTGGCGTTGATGACCTGTCCTAGGATGCTAGCCCAAATGCCTATGCTTGGAAGGTCTACACTAGTCTCATCATCTATCAACTCTTCCTTGCCTGGGTTGTGCCCGGTTACCAGCAGGAAGGCCTCCCGGTCCCTTCGCTTGGCTACAAGACACTGATGTACAATTGCAACGCTCTCTGGTCCATCTACATCACAATGATCACTGCGGGCGCACTCCACTACTACCACATTTTCCGTCTCACAGAAATCATTAACAACTATGGACACATCATGTCGGTTGCGATGATCTATGGTTTCGTAGTGTCCTTCGGGATGTATTTCCTCACTGTTGCAACGGGTACCCAAATTCGCATGTCGGGTAGTTTCATCTACGACGTGTTTATGGGTGCTTCTTTGAACCCTCGCATCGGCCCTATTGATCTCAAGATGTGGGCCGAGGTCCGCATTCCCTGGGTCATCGTCTTCTTTTTAGCGGTCTCAGGTGGTTGTCATCAGTATGAACAGTATGGCTACGTCACTCCTGTAAGTCCTAGCTCTTTGGGGGATACCTACTATTCACCCGGTTGTTTAGAATATGGCCTTTATGATTCTGGCCACTTGGCTGTATCTCAACGCTTGGTGCGCACTTCAATTCTGCGCGTGGATTTTCCTAATTAACATGTGTACAGTGGCAAAGGGGAGGAATGCATACCTCAAACGTGGGATATGTACCACGAGAAATGGGGCTTCATGGTTATTTTCTGGAATTTTGCCGGTGTCCCATTCGTGCGTCTCAGCTGTTACTCGCATGTAGATGCAAGTACTGATCCTCTTTTTAGACTTACGCGTACTCCGTCGTTTACATGGCTTCACATGACCCTTCCAAGTACCAGTTCTCTACTCCGACTTACGTCCTACTGTTTTCGACGCTTCTCACTGCATACTGCATGTATGGCTCTCACTTTCCATTGATGCACTTTTCCTGATTATAATTCTATAGCTGGGATACCTCTATGTCGCAGAAAAGCCGCTTCAAGATGCAGACTCAGGGTATTACCACATTCCGTAACACCTTCCCTCAACTGCCTTGGGGTACCCTAAAAAATCCAGAATACATTCAAACTGCGCATGGGTAAGTTGGCCCGTTATTTCGGCTTGATATGACATCTCAGTTAGTACACAGTAACCGCCTGTTGGTCAGTGGTTGGTGGAGGTATTCTCGCAAACCCGTATGTTTTCGCGCACTATGCATGAACCTATCCTGATATCCTTGTAGAACTACGTTGCCGACTGGGTTATGGCCTTCTCCTGGGGTGTGATCATTGGTAGGGCGACCATCATCCCGTATTTCTATTCTGTTTTCTTTATCACGGTCCTCATTCACCGTTGTGGCCGTGATTTTGAACGTTGCTCCATCAAGTACGGAAAAGACTGGGAACGATACTGTTCAATTGTGAAGTACAAGTTTATCCCTGGCGTCTACTAGATTTTGATACATACTCGATATAATACCTGCTTGGTTTATTATGTTATATACCCTGCATAGATCCTTTATTCTAAATCCTTGTGACGTGTCCGTGTCCAACCGTGCCGAACTGCTGCCGAACCATTCAAGTTCTCACCATCTCATTGGACCAAGTTCTCTCCAGCCAAGTCTGTTTCTTGGTTTCCTCGTCACTCGTGCGCGCCCTCCTTCGTGCATGATGGAGAGTAACAAAGACGAAGCCCTCAAATGCCTACGAATTGCTCAGAAGCACAGGGACGCTGGCAATTTCCCTTCCGCGAGGAAATTCTGCCAAAAATCGCTCTCTTTGTTCACTACCCCGGAAGCTGAAATACTCAAGGAGTCGATTGAATCTGCTGCTGCTTCCGCAGACAAGTCGGCTGGTCCGTCTTCCAGTACCAGTGCGACCAATGGGGATGCAACAACGGCGTCATCATCGACAACGCAGGCGCATCCTTCTGCTGCTGGGATGAAACGCAGGGGCGATGCGAAAGCGGAGGGCACGGCAGGAGGTATAAACGGGGACAAGAGGGAGTACACCGCCGAACAACTGAACGTCGTCAAGCGGATCAGGGCGTGCAAGACTACAAATTACTATGAGATCTTAGGTCTCAAGAAGGAGTGCGAGGAAGCTGACATCAAGAAGGCTTATCGAAAGGTAACGTGGCGCCGCTCGGTGGGAGAGTGGGTCATTGAGCTGGTTTCTTGATAGCTCGCGCTTGCCCTGCATCCTGACAAGAACGGCGCACCAGGCGCTGACGAGGCTTTTAAAAGTATGTCCCACAAATGTGAAATTGTCCTCTGAGAACTCAGCTGATTTGCTTGACAGTGGTTTCGAAGGCGTTCCAAGTCCTGTCAGGTGCGTATTTCGTATCTTTTAACTGTTCACGTCTAGACCATGGGTACTTTTAGACCCACAAAAGCGGGCGGCCTTTGACCAACATGGTTCTGACCCAGAATCACGGTCCAACGGCATGTCATCATCCGGCTTCTCGCCCGGGTTCTCGCCCTCGCCGTTCGCAGGTGGATTTGAGGGTGAAATGTCTCCCGAAGACCTGTTCAACATGTTCTTTGGAGGTGGCATGGGGATGAATGGGGGCGGTTTCAGGTCTGGACCATTCGGAGGACCCGTGTTTACCGCGAACTTCGGGCCTGGCGGATTTCGGACGACGCGCGTACATGTAAACGGACGGCCACAAGGAACTGCACACGGCGAACCGCCCCAGGCACGGTCGATGTTTATGCAACTTCTCCCTCTCATCATTCTTTTCGCGTTCTCCTTCTTGTCTATGCTCCCCGACCTGTTTGCGACGCCGGCGGTTCCAGATCCTCTGTTCCAATTCACGAAAACGCCGAGATTTGATCTCGAGCGTCAGACGGACAACCTACACATAAACTACTACGTCAATTCGCGCGACTTTAATGCACACTCAAAAATCGCCGCTGATCTTGCGGCAGGCCAGTATCGCCGAGGATCTACTCTCTCTCGCTTCGAATCCAATATTGAACAAGTATACACGCAGCATTTGTGGACACAATGTCAGCAGGACGTCAACAAGCGAGAGAGACGGAAAGAAGCAGAGATTGGATTGTTTGGTGTTGGGACGGATTGGGAGAAGGTGAGGCGTATCGAGTCAGAGACATTCCCTAGCTGCGAGGAACTCCGGAGATTTGGGTTGCTCAAGTAATGTGTTTATTCATTCATTGCAACCATGATTAATGTTCGCTCCTACCTATGACTTATTTATACCTTACTCGTTGCTATATGGGTGGATATAATTGAGGATTGATTTGTGCCTCAACGCCACAAGAATGGAGGCGAGACGAAGACAATGAACCGTGTATTCTAGCTGGAGTGGATTTGTACAACTGTAACGAGCCAGTGGAATCACTGTATTCTCTCCCGCTCGAGTTTGAGGTAGTACTCCTCGCGGCGTTGCACTGCAGAGCTTGAGTTCGTGCCATCATGCACATGTGGGCAGTCATACCTGCTTTCAGATGAATGCCATACCTTGTTCCAAACGTGAGAGAAGGAAAAAAATGAAATGAGACAAGTCGACGTACCAGAACGCATAGCCTGCAGTGACACCGAGGCCGAGCGCGACTGAGACGTCGCGCCAGAAGCCTTTTCTGAGTTTTCCGGTGATGGGGGCAATAGGCATTGTTGTTGAAAGGATGCGGTATGAGTCGGAGGATGGGAACGATTGTGTGGTTGCGACCAAACAAGGGCACAACAAATGGCAGCGGCTCAGCAGGAGGGGCCAGACAAGGACCCGCTGGTCGACTCTTTGACTTGTAAAAACACCTCAACATAGACTCAGACAGCGCTCACGACATCGTCCACAATCCCATTCACGCACAGTAACGACGCATCGTAATGGATATCGATCCCTCAGGCTCAGGTGGCTGGCGTTTTGCCCAGTGCTTTGGCGACAAGGGCGAGGTCGAGGACATCACCGAGGGTATCTCGTTCTCGCTCTCTCCCCCGATCCCTAACCCTCATTTTTCGTCCAGCCGACATCATATCTACCGTCGAGTTCGACTCCACTGGGAACTACCTGGCAACAGGCGACAAGGGTGGCCGCGTTGTCCTCTTTGAGCGGAACGAGTCGGTGGGTACCTCCCCTCAATCCCTTTCATGGCTGATGCCCTCCGATTATCACTCCACCCCATCTTACACCCCATCCACGTCCACACGTGTAGAAAAAAGGCTGTGAATACAAATTCTACACAGAATTTCAATCGCACGAACCAGAATTCGACTACCTCAAGTCACTAGAAATCGAGGAAAAGATCAACAAGATCAAGTGGTGCAAACGGCAAAACACTGCTCATTTCCTGTTGTCCACTAACGGTACGCTCCTTCTCTCCTCATCTCGCTGCCGGTTGACCTTTCTCGGCTCCCCTAGACAAAACAATCAAACTCTGGAAAGTGTTTGAAAAATCGCTGCGGGTCGTCTCAGAATCGAATCATTATGAGGGCCAACGACCCATTACGCCACCTACTTCACGGTCACATCTCAGACTGCCTCGGACGATACAACAAGACAACATCATTGCTGCCATCCCACGGAAGGTGTACGCCAATGCGCATGCATACCACATCCATTCCATTTCTGTCAATTCGGACCAGGAAACCTACATATCTGCCGACGATCTACGTGTCAACTTATGGAATCTGGGCATCAGCGATCAAAGTTTCAGTACGTCTCTGATCTAGCTGTTACAATCGGATATCCACTTATCTTTGGCCTATCAGACATCGTAGACATCAAGCCTGTCAATATGGAGGAACTGACCGAAGTCATCACGGCTGCCGAATTCCATCCACAACACTGCAACTTATTCATGTACTCGAGTTCAAAGAGTAACATAAAGCTTGCAGACATGCGCGACTCGGCGCTCTGTGATCGTCACGCAAAATGTGCGTTCTGATACCTTGATGAATCACTGTCTCACTGGGCGTGGCAGGTTTCGAAGAGGAGGAGGATCCATCTACGCGATCATTCTTCTCCGAGATCATCTCCTCTATATCCGATGTCAAATTCAGTCATGACGGACGGTACATCCTATCGAGGGACTACTTATCCTTGAAAATCTGGGACATTAACATGGAGTCACGACCGGTCAAGGTGATTCCCATACACGACCACCTCCGTGGCAAGCTCTGCGATCTGTACGAGAATGACTGTATTTTCGACAAATTCGAGTGTGTATGGGGTGGTGATGATAAGTGCGTACCCTTCTGGCTAATTCGAGTAATGCTGGATCTCGCGAATCCCCTAGACATGTCTTGACCGGATCGTACCACAACTTCTTCCGGATATTTGATACGGAGACAACCGGCGATGTCGTCCTACAAGCTGACAAGTCCGCCTTCAAAGCGAAGAAGATGGGTGGACCATTACCGAACAAGAACGGGTTGAAGAATGGTCGGCCAGGTGGTCTGAGAGATGCGATGCAGATGGAAACGTTAGACTTTAACAAGAAGATTCTCCACGCGAGCTGGCATCCGAGGGAGAACACGATTGCTGTGAGCGTCATTCTCCGTCACGTAGATGCGAGGCTAACATGCCGTAGATTGCTGCGACGAACAACTTGTTCCTCTATAGCGCTGCATGAATTGCTCGTGCGTTCTGTCCGAATCGATCCGCCTCTACCCCTCTCAGAGAACACTAGCTCTCCAGTTCACGCTGAACCCAGGACTTCAGAACACATGCACTATACACCCGTTTCAAGGCGACAATCTAATCACCCTTCTTCCCGACTGGTCACGAGACATTACGATCCTTGGTTCCCTCCATGACCCTTGACCCATGTCGCATGTTTTGCTTACGATGATTCATCATCATTCGTGTTTAATACCCTTTAGTTGCCGCATCGCGTTATCTTGTTTACCGTCCCCGCGTATTTCTTGCATCTCATTGTGTTTTTGTGGTCTAATGGGGAACCGTTGTTCTGGATTTGCTCGTGATTCTCTACGCTGGTACCTCCCTCCGTCTTGTCATTCGTTTCGTTCCCCCCCTCCCTACTATCCCCTTACATATTTGTGTTTACAGGAGAAGAGTTACGATCTGGCCGTTGTCGTAGATGGTGAAGAGTTAGAAGGACAGAAGTAATAGCGAAATACATGGGTTATCGTAGTTGGTGTATCATATGATTAGGTTCTCACCTTCATCCGTTTGGCTCGATCAAGATTAGAGCTCTGAGATGATGCAGTTAATGCAAATCCAAGTCGATTATCTATCCAAACTAACATGAAGCAGCGATATCAGTAGTAGACAGTGTATCACATCAGTCTCCATAAATGGTCAAGTTGTGGGGTTCCAATGGCCAGACTGGTGACGGCAGACTGTCGATAGACATCCAATGGCATCAAACAGCTAATAACCCTGCCAGCTCTTGACCTTGGAGAACCAAAACGATCGATCATGCTTTAACGGGAAGGGTACGACCTCCCCGTCCTCGATGTTCACCGACTCGTACGAGACGAGGTCGAGTTTGTTCCATCGACCGAGCGGTTTGGAACGGAGCGTGAGCGTCATCTGGAAGTGGTACCGAGTGGGTTGGGGGACGTGGGCGTGGAAGGGGGCGTGTGTCGCGTGTGGGTGTTTCTCAACGAGGTTGGTGATCACGACGCTCGGGCCTTCGAGCCGCCAGTCACCGATGTAGAATCCCTGTGATCAGCGCGCAGTCAGCGACGCATTCTGCAAGCATTACTGGAATTCGAACCTTCATACGCAACGAAGGCTTGAGGATGGGTATGACGAGTGCGGGTTGATACTCCTCGTTAGCCAAAAGGGAGAGAACTTGTCCGTTTGGGAAGAACCGACTAGGGTACGTCGAATATGAGTCAGGCAGTTGATGGGCAACTCACAGATATCGGTGGTATGTGATAAGGTGGCTGACCTATGCCTTTGGATGAGTGATACACATGGGTGGATAGGGCTTACGACCTACATTGATCCAGGCGTTCTCACCAAGACCTCTCCGACTTGGAAGAGAGTCATTTAACAGATGAAATACTAGGACGAAAGATGAGCAACTTACACATAGTGGCACACGGCGATATAAACGCCATCCAATCTTAATCTCGGATGTTCGATGTATGTTTGTCGATAGTTGGAGTTATATCCGTCTACGATCGTTTCCAGTGTAACAGTCTCAGGAATTTGTGGTGGTTTATATGCCATATATACAAAGTCCCTGTCATTGAAGACAGTTACAGTTGTATTAGTCGTCATAAGAAATAACCATACCTCCATATTGACGGGTCGAGACTAAGAATGCGCGCCTTACGGCTCACAGCCGCAAAGCGCTCCAGAGTGGTCGTGTCGAGAGTGCGCAGGATGCACAAGAGCAACTCATCCGGAATCATACTGATCGGCACACCCTCTCTATCGTCCTCTGGCTCAAAAGACAATACTTTTGGGAAGTATTCCAGAACCACGGAGAGAATGTTTGCGTGCACGGATTCCTTTGACGCCTTGCCTTCTGCCGCTCTCGTGACGCGACTGTCTTTCGTCTCGGTTCCTTCACATTTTCCAGCAGACGTCGTCTTCTTGTGACTGGTGTCGTCGGCGGAACGGCCTAGTTGTCGCAGCCTCAACTCCTCCTTGAAGTATGCACGATCGACATCGGGGTTGAGGCGGAATGCCTGACGGTATAGCCTCAGCGCTTCGTCCAAGTCGCTTTCCTGCTCGTGCTGGACTGCCTTCTGGTAAATTTCGACGGCACGTGCGATGGTTCCACTGAGAGGACTCTGGCTATGCGATGCATAGACAGTTTGATGTGAAGAAGACCACGTCAAGGGTGGTTTCACTGCGGTGTCTTGAGGAGCAGCGCGAGGAGATGCATGAGAATGTCTTTCGGGGGAAGACACCTTGTGTTGGTTTGGCTCCGAAGAAGTACCTTGTTGGTGGGCATCATGCTGTTCTTCCCGCCTCCGATGAACCTCCTCCTTCCACTGCTCCCTGAACTTCCTGAGCTCAGCGGACTCTTCTTCTGTGGTCATTTTCGTGAGCACACTCGGACGACAGCGACTCACATGAGGGCATCGCTGACAAAGCCATTCCTCAAAGATTAGATCTAATTATAATCGACGACTTTTTGGCCGATTTTTGACTCAAGGGCCCATATCGTTCTGCCAATCCAAAACTGTTGTAACAGTAACCCCTTGAAGTCACTTCGGGATCAGTTTTCTACGCGAAAGCCAGAAGCTACCGTTGCTTCAAGATCCGAAAGCCCCCGTGCGATGAAACAAATCAAGATCCATGTATATGTTGTCATGGATTTCTAGATCATCGATCATCCAGTTAGGACAATAAACAGGCCTTTATAACGATCGCAAGCCTATCCCGTTAATCACCTACAAAACTCGTACGTTGCCGGGAGCATCAGCGCTGGTACAGCCTCGAACGTTACTTTACTGGAGGTCGAGGGTCCTCTCAACGCAAACATGGTCATGCCATACTGCCTAGAAAGGTCATTAATCATTTCCCGTAGTACATGTCCGAGAAGGCGAGGAAACTTACTGTGGTCGTATGGCTGTTAATTTCATCGCGCACAAGAGTCCGCTAGTCGCATGGCATCGTCATCCGTACGTTGGGCGGAGTCATCTCAATACACGGGCCGAATTGCTCAGCAGCGCTTGCTAGAAGCAGGGTCTTAATGTCGGGATAGTTTCAGAATGGCGATGGTTCCCCGATGAGCGAATGACATTCGCTTCGATGCCAATTTTTCATTGGAAGATGGCCGGGTCTCGTTTTGTAAACACGGTGACACTTGAATGTATTGATTTCCAAGATTAGATAAATGTACGAACCCTATCAAAACATCGACTGTATGAGGTAGACAGGTAGACGATCTGCAGGGACGAATAACTGGTTACTTTTGCCGTGTTGTTTAACGTCAATGCCACTTGCAAGAGCCATGCAAGACGTAGATAATCACGGTCAAGTTAAAAGACGACTGTGTTGTATTTAATTATTTGTCCGTTGCTGACTAATACGATCACATTTTGGTTCATGCAACTTGTCGTCCTCGTCATCGCTGTCCAATGTCGGCGCGAGGCATATCCAACGCACATATACTACCCCCAAATCCAACATTCATCGACTTCCCCGTATCAGATGGCGATGAGAGCCAGTGGCCAACCAACACCACTCGCCTAGTCGACACTGAAGGCCTTGTCAACTATATGCGAGCCGTTCCCCTCGACGAGAGTCTCTGCATAAAATGGAGATGTGAAGTTGGTGCTAGTCTGGCACTGCAACTTAAAAAGCCAGGTGTGTTTTCTGCATCCTTGGCTACCTCTCGTATTGATACGCCCCAAAAAGTTGGCCTAAACTATGTTCTTCGTAGCTGGCCTGCTGGTTATCAGATGTTTGATCATAACAAAGGTCCAGCAGGTGCGCCACGACACGATGCCTACCTGATTGGTGCGTTTTCTCGTTTCATCCCGTGTCCCCACTGAGCTTTGCAATGCAGGCTCCCGTCATGCAAAACGATTCCGTTCTGTCCCGGAATTTATCCCTCATGCTCTCTGGCTACTCACGGACCCAAGTCTCATTCGTGCCAACTGTAATTGCAAATATTGTAACAAGAAACCCCAACGCGAAATTACTGCCTCCATGGGTTTGCTGCCCAGACAATCAACCCCGTTGCATTCGGCATCGCGTGCGTCTGCTGGCAAGGCGCCTGCTGCTGCTCCATCTGCCTCTGTGTCGACTCGCACAACCCGTGACCGTGCGAAGCCTTATGCAGCAATCCGTCGCACACCTCGCCCTGTGAAGCAGGGCCAGGGCCCGAAACAGAACATGCTTAGGGAGCGCAACGCTGATTTACGGTCCGCTTATGCCGATGGAATTCGCCTCAGAAAATGGTATAGAGATGGAGAGCTGCTGTGGTGCGCTCTCAGCCCTCCAATACCTGGACTCACAGGTGAGAAGGATGCCATTACATTCTGGCCTGGCATCGTCGAGGAAGCCAGGATGAAAGCTGAGGCTATACGGCAACGGCCTGGTGAAGATGCTAGCCCCGTCACAGCCAATGGCGATCAAGCCCAAGCTCGTGAAAGTTCGATCACACAAAACGGGAACGGGACCAACGCTGATAACAATGATGTGCCCTGGACCGTTATCCAGACGCTGTCATACAAAATGAAACTGCTCGGAATCCCACACTCTTATTATATCCCCGCCGACCAGGTCCTCCCATACCAAGCTCACGCACCATCGGACGAGCTTATCCAGGCGATCCACCGTGTTCCCCTGGAACAAATGAATACTGACACAGACTCCTTCCGACCTACCGAGGGAGCCACTTTTGTCAGCGCTGCAGCAGCTTATGCACTCGCAGTTCAAATCGCCGCCAACCTTGCTGGTTATTGGGCTCCGACAGATGACTGGGAATATAAATTCTCTGTTCCTCCCCAAGAAGGTTCTTCGCCCCTGGCTGTACCGCCGCGCAATACACCCACGACCCAGTCACTCGACTCGGTGATGAATGCCAGTATGACATTCAACGCGACCCTGGGGAATACCACCAGCGCTGGACCCAGTAATGTGCTCTTTTATACAGGACCGTCACAATCTGGTTCTATTTCTGCACCACCCCCCATTGCGCTCACCCAGGCTGTGACTCAGACACGCTATCAAGGATTGTGGTGGGGCGCTGAGCGCATCTGGACCGATGAGCTTGTACGGCTCAAACTGTCGCGCTCGCAGATAGCTCCCAGGGGGGCCGAGTATATTCTGCCCCCGGCCGGTCCATCGCGCAAAGCACTGGAATACACAAAGATGTACGTTGTGGAGGGCGACGGTGAAGCCGTGGTGGGAGCTGAAACTCGGGGGGTTTTCATGCGAATTGATGGGCTTTACGTCGCGGACATCTTAAGATTCAATGGGACACCGGGAAAGGAATGTAGAGCCACGGGGGTGCTCTATGAACTGGTTGATGAAGACTGGGAAGGCGAATTACCTGGAGAAACCGGCGACGGTGGCAAGGGCAAAGGCAAGGCTATCGAGGTACCTGAGACGCCCGGAGATGAAGCAAGCGGAGAGGTGGGTGACTCTTCCACAGCTGCGCAAGGAAGCACCCCTCCTGTCGATGGAGCCTCGTCCACTTCGAAATCCAAAGAACGTTCGGCCAACGAGCAGCTCTCTCATCCCATTCTTTCATCGCCATTCCCTCTCCCGCTACCTCCTGAAGGATTCAAATTCCGTCCGATCCTTACTGCAGGGTATGAAGCTGTGCTATCGCTCAATTTGATTGCCGGACGGTACTACCCTCGTCTATTGCGGCATCCTCTGCTTGACACCCAGGTTGAGAAGGCGCTGGACGTAGATGGAGGACATGTAGTGGAGACCAGTCAACTCTGGGCGTTGGAGGGACTCGCACCGGGCTATTACAACACGATGGACCCGGTTCGTTGGCGAGCGGACCGAGTGACGATGGTTCGCGGGGCAGATAAGGAGGCTCGTGAGGGACTGGAGGAGCACTGGCGCGCACGTGCGAAGGAGAGGGATGAGAAGCAGGCACTGGAGTCGGGTCACCTTCCACCACAACCGTCGCCGTCGTCGATGGAAGTAGATGCAGTGGGTGGGGGATTTGGAGGACAAGATACCCAACCCGAGGCCATGGTGGTGGACTCTTAGAGTTGAACATTGGGATTTGTACATTAATAAATTTCTACCAGATTTGATTAGCTTTCGTTGTCGGTTGCTAGCTTGCCGTTTCTGACGGTCGCACACTCTCCGCCTCGAAACGAGTAATTTACTCGCTCGCTACTCGACGCGTCCACGACAGAGTCTCGCTCAGCTGGCACGCTCGTCTCGTCGTCGCCCAACATAGCCCTCGACAGAGCGGATTCGGGGATCCGCCGTGTCTCATCTCGTTTCTGACTGCCACACAACGGTACCCTTGCCCCAGACTCGGCGGATCACGTTCGTCCTCTTTTGCTGTCACGAACGATACCGAAATCGACGACCAACGTTGGCAGACTCCCATGGCGGCGCTTCTCACTCCAACGACCACCGGTTCGACGCCTCTCTCGCACTACCACTCGCTCGAACCCTCCCCTGCCTTGGCCACAAGCACTCTTAGCTCCGCGTCCTCATCTAGTATCTCGCTGGTCGCAGAAGATGAAGGTAAGCACGGATCACTTTGCAATTGGTCTCCGGCCTCGAGGCACCACACGTCTTTGGAAACTTACGTGAAACGATTTGCCATGCGTCTCGTTACAGAGAATATCACGATCACCGCGAACCGTGCTCTACTCCCAAGGCGCAACGGAAAACGGAAGAGTCAGGAGTAAGTGTTCATCACGCTCGTCTTGCGAACAACATGCCCTGGTGGTCGGCGCTGAAGAAAGCGCTCTCTTTCAGGGACATTCGCTTATTGGCCATCTCAACGCACCTCACCGAGCTCTCCTACGCCATTTCCGATATTCAGACCCGTATATTCGGTTTGTCACCTTGTTGCGGCGTGGACACGCGCAGCGCTGATGCCCATGTCGCCGCGTAGAGATACAAGAACTGCGACACAAGCCGCAAGCAGAGGGCGTAGACGCCAAGACGACCGCAGAGATTGATAACGCTATCATGAACTTGAACGAGCGCCTTGAATCCATCGAACAAGGCATGAGAGACATCAATGAATCCATAACGCCACTTCAACCCTCAGAGGACAAGCCACTCGACGACTCCTCTGATCGCGCCGTTATGCTCAGAAAGTACGCCGTACTACAGGCGGAATGGAATGCCGTACAACAAGAGACCGACGAGCTCCAGCAGGAACTCAAGGAGGATAAATGGATCACAGTGTTTCGTACCGTCACCGAGCAAGCTGATGGAATGATGTCCAGCTTGGAGAAGGCTGTTAACCGATGTCAGGTGCGTTGCCAATGGTATCTAATCTCCGGATGGAACGTTCATCCTTGACAGGATTTCATATGGCAAGTTCACAAGAGAAATGATGACAACACATCCCGCATATCGTTTGCCAGCTCTATTCGCTCGGAGAAATCCCCAGTGAGCCTGGATGTCTTTAATAACCTACTCGGGTCTTTCCTGGCCAAGAAGGCGTAAGTCCGCCTCCACCCTTCCATCGTCACAGTTGACTTGACGTTGGTTTCAGACACTACGTCCCCGCTACTACGAAAGTCCTAGCAATCATGGACAATGGTGTGAAGAACCGAGTTACCAAGAACGGAGAGGCGTTGCGACGGCATGCCGAGGCAGCAAAACGGTGGCGCGTTCTCCAAGAACGGATAGAGCGTACCGAGAAGGAAATGGGCAGAGTACGAGAGATCCTAACCCGCATGGATCAAGTCCCGAGCGAGACTGGCTCTTCCAAGTCTGGCCACACGGCCAATGGGTTCCTTGCGACTCCTCCAAGTGGGAAAAGTAATGGATCGAGTCGCGCCAGCACGCTATCAAGGTCAATGTCACCTCTAAGAAAGCTCGCCAGGAAGCTTGTTGGGAGCGTCAGATCACCTGCCACACCTCCTACTTCGTTGCCAACGTCGGGGGAGTCTTCTGTGCAATTGCCTTCCTCAGAACCGACCAAGACTATTCGAAAACAACGTTCTTCACTATTTGTGATGAACAACAATCGAGAAACATCAAAAGAGAAGGGACACAAACACACCCAGAGTTTGACGCCTACGTCCTCTCCTTCGTCAAAGCGAACGCCAGAGTCGAACAACGTCACGATCAAGCCCAAAGTCACCAGACAGCCTTGGAACTCATCCACAAGGGTGGAGGATGAAGGTGGTGCGACGATCAAACCCACCACCCCGAGACGGCCAAGTGCAAGATCAGTTCTGAGCCCAGAACACGCACCTCTAGGTCCATTCACCCCTCAACGTAGTGTATCCCGGAGTTCCAATGCCTCTTCCAGACCATGGTCTCCTGTTACTTCATCCATATCAACTGCTCCATCGTCCCATTCATCATTCCCTCCATTTTCCTCACTCACCCCCGGTACAAGGCCGCCTTCGCGGGCGCACACACCGAGTTTAGGTCCGACACCGCGTCCAAGAGCTCGGACCCCGAGTGGGATTCCTGGTCCAGCGATGAACTGGCGTTCCATATCTGCAAAGCTACCAGGTGGCGAAGACTATGGTGACGAAGCCGAGTTCACGACGCTTATGCAGCGCGCGTTTTCCCCGGCCCTTACTCATTCCACCTCATCACCCGGTACTTCGAGTAACACACGCGCGCGCACGCCGAGCGGTCTTCGTGTTCCTCCCTCACGACCCCCAAGCCGATCCATGATTCCCCTTCCTAGCGTGCACGTATCCTCCGAGTCGAGACCCTCTTCCACGATGTCGTTCTACCGACCTGAGAGCCCGTTGACAGGGATTGGTAGAGGTTCGGTGTTCAGGGCGCAGACGCCCGAAGCGATGCTCAAAGCACGAGCACAGCTGGTTCCGGTATACACTGGACTTGGTGTGCGACCCACCGCGCGAGCCTCCATCGCGGGGGTCAAGGCGCCACCCTCGAGTTACCGCGACGCTTCGATGACACGCACGCCGTCGAGGGCGGTATCGCGCACGGGTGCCTATACCCCGTCCCTTGACGGCCCGATGAACATCTACGTTCCGGGAAACCCCAAGGATCCGCTCGACGCCGAGTTTGCGGCCATCGTGAATGCGATCCCGCATGGGCTGCTCATCGAGCGTGTCGATCCAACGCTCAAGACGATCCCCAAGGACGGCGAAGAGATCAGGGCGTCGTATGCCTTTTCGAATTCGCTCTCGAGAAAGGTCGTCACGTGTCGGTTGACGACCTTGACAAGATCAGGACGCACTGGCGGCGAAAGCACGATGACCAAGAAAGTCATGTGTCGTGTTGGAGGGGGTGAGTGGTATTACCATCTGTAACCAATATTGCTCACGCGTGCACTGTGCTATAGGCTGGCAAGACCTTCAGTTCTACATGTTGAACCGTCAAGCTGGCATGTAGACTTTGGATGATCTCCATGGCTGGCTGCTCTTAAATCCTCGTCGCATGTTGCAGCTCCGTGTTTCCCTATCAATCAAGACAACGAACAATCCTTGCACGAACCTAGAACGCATCCAGTAACGAATGATACCATCACAACTGTACCACGTTTCCATGCATGTCTTTTGGCTCTTTAATAACGCGATACTTTTTTTTCACGGAGGAAGCATGGGTGTTAGCTTCCTCCCATACGATAACTTGATACTTTACTCCGCTTCTACTTTATCGCCCTATCATGACAGCATTTTTTCTTCCGACTACATTATGATGGTTCTTGTTGAATTTGCCTTACGTATATGATGTCGTCGTGTTGTTTTGTGAGCTTTGGAAATATACCTCGCAATGCTCTTTTCAAAAATGCAGAATTGACATTCGTTGATCGAGTACATGACATGGGTACGTCTAACTCGAAGGCATCTTCAAGCACGACGTTTTCAGCCCATCGCCGCTCCACTGTGCGACTTTGATGAGAAGCTCGCGCTTCTTGTCGATGGCGGCCGCCGAACGAAGCTCGTACAGCGTGGCTACAAACGTTCTCTCTCCGTAAGCAAGGCACAAGGAAGGGGAAGGAAACACGTACACAGATTGAACAGGAACGGCTCTGCGACCACCACGGAGGACGGCGACGTGTTCAACGCCCCTTCCAGGAGATCGATGCCCTGTCAGGTCCGGTCAGACCCAATTCGTCAGACCCGTTCCGACGCGCATACCTCTTTGATCCTTCCCTGACACAACAACGTGACAGCGAGGTTGTTGATCGCCTAAGAGAAAAAGATTCAGCATGCTCCGTCCGCGCACAGTCCTGATGCAGAAATGCACCGTAAAGTTGCCCGGGTGTTTGGAGACCGTGTCTGCGAGGACTGTTTCGGCGCGTGTCCAGTCGCCCGACGTGGCGGCCAACAAGGCGGTATTGGTGGCGATAACGTCCCCGTCCGCGCTGTTCTCCGCGGCGGAGGCGGCGATCGCAAAGTGTTCCTCAGCCTTGAGGAGGTTTCCGGATAAGAGGTAGACCCGTGCGAGGGCCGAATGGAGCTCCGGAGAGGGCGTCGGGTGGAAAGTGGGCGCGGTGCGGTGTGTGCAGAGCGGCGCGAGCAGGTTGATCGCCGCCTGGTATTCCTACCAAAATCCAACGGGTGAGTAAACTAGGGTAAACGGAAACGGCGCCTACGTTCATCTCGATCATCTGGCTCGTGAGGATCAAACAGACTCGCGCGATGCGCTCGAGCCACATGGATAGATTGGCTTCGGCCGCGGCGAGGACGTCGTCTACTTGCTCTTCATCCACCTCGGCGTCTCCCTCGTCTCCAGTCCCCTCTTCTTCTTCTTCATCTCCGCTCGACTCCTCCCCCTCTTCTTCATCATCTTCGCTCGTCTCTTCCGATGGTGTACTCTCGTCCCGCTTCCCAAGCGCCCGCCGCTGCATGACCACCCGTGCCTCCACCCTCGCCTTCTCCTTACACCGCCCTAAAATCCGGCTCAGCGCGTCGACGTACCCCCACGCGTCTCCCGACCAGTAATGCACGCGCGCGTGAAACACCGTCAGCTCAAACGGGTGCACGAGGTCGTGTGCCGCTTGTCCGCCGGGGAGCACGGACGGTTTCTGAGAGGGCGTTCCGGGGAGCTGAGCGAGTCCACTCAGGCCGGAGGGGGAGAGCGACAAGGATGGGGCGGGGGCGGGGGACAAAGGGGTCAGCGCGCCTGAACCGGGGAACGAACCAGGCGCGGATGTAGGATGGACGGCGTTGAGGACTGCGAATAGATTGGTGCATTCGGCCGAGGCCTGGTTTGTCAGACGGAGGCGAGCGAGAGAGGAAAGGCGGAGAGACCAGAGCTTAAAGAACGTGACGTCGATACAGAACTTGAGACAACGACACTCACGTCTAGGATCTTTGTCAGGTCTTCGGGATCACTTGCCACAATCCTATCGCGCGCCATTCTTGCCAAGGCGCGCCATGAATTGGACATCTATCGAAATGAATTATCAGAAATAATCACTCCTTGGTCGCAAGTGATGATAAGAGTCCATGCATGCTTGCATATTTAATTACTTCAATGCTACAGGAAGAGGGTACAACATTGAAAAAGATCGCCAACATGCCAGCAAGCGGGTGGGTGGTGTTCGTACAGACAACAAAAGAGAAAAAGAAATTAAGATAACAAAAGAACGCATGCAAATGCGAGAAACTGAGCTATAATGGGAGTGGGAGTGGGAAAGATGGAGATGACGGGCAAATGTTAAAATAATGGGACTGTTTGGAAAAATGGAAGAAACCTTGCGTAAACAACTCACGACCATCTCATGTATGTCTCTTCCTGCATACTCTCCAACGACATCTCTCCGCGGCCTTTGTTCAGCGGGTACGTATTTTGTTAAGAGAGCACCGAGGGGATCGGTCTGAAAGGGGAGTTAGCTCCAAAGGGAAAACAAAGAAAAGGAGTAATGTACAGAAACGTGTGGTGACGGTCATTTATTAATGCCTCGAACGGGGTGGCGGGTGGATGTTTGGATAGAGCGGAAACATAAATGTGGGATATGGTTGCAGAGACAGAAACGATCTATTCCCCGAACGAGGCAAAAACGACGACACAGACGATAATGAAACGGATCTTGACGGCCACCTGGGTGCCAACCACCACACCAAAGGATGGGAAAGTGGGAAAAGGCGTACATTCGGAATAGGAAGGAACATGCTTGGCGCAGTCAGGCGAGGAATGTAAACGGGAGCGGGACTTGCAGGGGTCGATCTTGCTGGCTGAGCAGGAGGATTGGTGCGCGATGCTTGAGGGACAGGTGACGGTAATGCGGAGGCTGGCGACGAAGAGGAGATCGACTGAACGAGGGTTATCTCCTCATCGTCAGCAGGAGCAGCAGCTGGGGCGACGACCTCGGGATCTTGTGGCATCGGAGTGATTGAATGAATGGAGACAAGGGCAGAGGAGTTTTCGTCGGAGTCTAAATGGACTGAGTTGAAGTGAGAGTCGGAGTCTGAAATAGACTTTTTAAACTCGGTCGACATGGTGGTGACGAGGGTGCGCGACGTATCGGAGCGTGACTCTGGCTGTGATTGTGATGCGGAATCGCGAAAGACACCGTCGTAAAAGATGCTGTCTTCTAGAATGGAGTCCATGTTGACCGACCGTGCACTAATGTCAATCACGTCTGGGTAATCCTCCTGCGTAGCACTCTGGTCAGCCGCATCTTGGGTCCCTTGTTCCCAGACATCACTGCTAGGCTCGGTCTCAGGCGCATGGCCACATTGGGCAGAGTGAGCCCCGTGCATGGACGGGGTAGATGGGGCGGAAAAGAGTTTGCTGCCTACTCTTCTGACTCTGTGAAAGACTGTGTGATGCTTTGGAGGGCTGGATGGGATGCGGGGGTGGAGAAATGAGGTGAGGCGTTTTCGCTGGGGAGTGCTTGGCAGCGAGGAGGCAGAAGAAGACCACGTGGAATCCTCTGTAGTGTCGGAGCTCATGCAGGACGAGGCGTCGTAAACGTCTCTAGGACAAGAGGAGCATGTGGAATCCCTGTTGTGTTTTGCGGATAACTTGCGCTTGACATCGTGAACGAAATCTTTGACTTGTTGTTTGACGTGCATGGTGGGTATTGAGATGAAAAGAAGGGTATGTTGTGGTTCTGAATGAAGGTGTCTATTGGATTAACGCTGGCTACAAGACGGTGAGAAAGCGACAACGCTTGGTACGTACACGAGGTTTGCACGTGGTTAATTACACAATGGAGAGTTGCATCAAGGGATGGGGCGGGTACTGTTCCAGTCAAGTCATCGACTCCTTTATAAGCAGTCTTTGCTCGGCTCCCTCCCTTTCCTTTTTGGGAAACATTCCTGCTATCAAGTTGGTGTTCGCCCAAAGCAAGCAGCTTTGACAAGGTTATGGGGTGAGTAAATGATTATCATCAAACACGTCAACACGGGGCATATTTTCACCCGCGGAAACCTTGACTAGCATGACGTCTTTCAGGTAGTCTTCCTTGAGAGTCACGCCGGTTTGTCACGGAACTATCATACTTGCCATACGTAGATTGCTGTCCTGTAACACAGGTAATCGCCGGATACCATCATATGGTCGTGTGCCTCAAAATACATGACAGCTGTGGGTTTTCCCCACTCATTGGTTGAACCTGGCCAGGTCCCAGATCAGATCAAATACACCCCTAGCATCAACCTTGAATGATTTATCGGTCGTCACCGTATCGATCTCCAAACCCGAAATAGTGGAATGTCGTCATGGTACTACATATCCCACGATTATCATTGTTCCCCCTTGTTTGTTTTAAGGCCAAACAAACAGAAGTCTTGTCTCCTGTACCCGTCATGTTCGCTAAGACCTTGCTTGTTATTGCAATTGTTTCCTTGTTTCACGGTACGTGTTGGATGATTTATTTTTCAAGCGCACTCTCATAGCGCCAAAAGCCGCTTATTCTGCTTATGAGCGTGAGTTATTACCGCTCCTTCTCCCAGCGTTGCTCAGCTAGTCTTCAAACAGATTTGTCGCGTCTCAAAGCACTCGGAAAGCCCGAGGGGTCCATCCCACTGAACGTGCGTTCTACTTGCTTGCTTTGACATGTCCAATTCTATATCCCCCGTGGAAAGATTGTGTACGAAACCATCTTTGCACTCATACTCGGAATGATTGGTGCTTCTCTCAACGCTCCACCTCTAAGAGATATATCTTGGGCCAGCGAGATGAAAAAGAGGTATGCACACAGCGTCCCATTCAGATCTACAGCTCACCCGTCCTCCCTCCAGAACCATCGACGAGATGGACTCTCGCCTAGGTTTCGCAAACTATCATTCCCGGGCAGAGTCAATCCTCGTGCCGTTACCTTCAAAGCAATCGTGACATCGGAGTCATGTCCGTCGTGATATCAGCATGCTAAATACACACTGCCAATAACAAAGATTGTGTGCCTCCACACAAGTGTTCAGTCATCATCGTCACCAGCCGCCTCCTTTTTCTTTTTCTTCTTCTCTTTGCGTGCTTTCCGCTTCTCAGCTTTCTCAGCAACCTCATCCATGGCCAGGAAATCACGTATAGAGGGGAGAGCTGACGATTCAAGTGGTTGGAGACGAAGCGGTTCCTCCTCTGTCTCAGGAATAGGTGCTGGCGGAGGGGTGGCAGGCCTGACCTCGGGTTCAGGTTCGTCAAACCAGCGTCTGACACCAGCGGCAGCATCAGCCTCTTGGGCAACCTCTGTTTCTTCCGCGTCGCGATCCTCCCTATCGGACTCTTCATCACCCGGAAAACCCTCGTAATCTCCAGCGCCAGCAAAGATGTCAAAGTTTTCATCCAACGGTGCGGGTTCTGGTTCTGGAGGCTGTTTCAGCGTCTTGGAAAATGAAGCTTCCGTGGTGCCATGATCCTGAGATATACTCGGCGTCTCTTCGCCCGGTCTGTCAGACTGTATAGCAGTGGTCTCGACTTTCTGCTTCTTCTTTTTCACACTTTCCTTTCCCTCCTTTCCCTTTCTCTTTTTCGGCTTTTCCTCTGTCTGTCCGATGGGCTTGAATCCAATGGGTCTAAACTTTCCAGCCGCCTTGGCTGCATCGAAAGCTGATCCACCTTCCACTGACTTTTCAATAACGGGTTGGTCGGATGACTCGTCTCCGTTCTGCCGTTTTTCCTTGAGTTCGCGAATGATGTCTTCCCGCGTGCGCTTCTTTGGTTCAGTAGTCGTAGATATATAGGTGGCTTCAGCAAAGGCTTGTTCGAGATTTTCGTCGTCCTCTGTCGAGGCGGGGGCCCGGGCACGATTTTGTTCAAATAGCGACATATCGAGGCCTTTTACAAGAATGGTGTGTTGGCTATCTCCGCCAAGATACTTGCGCTGCTCCTCAATCTATGGATGGTTGAGTGAAGGTCGCAGGCGACAAGATGAAAGACATACGACATCCTCGTCCTCGTGTGCGACTCGCTTTTGAAAGTCCTCGAGTACTGCTTCGACCTGGGACTGGGTGTGAGACAGCGTGCAAGGATCGAAAGGGAGAGACACACCTGAGCATAGTCGTTCCCGACGCCATCTCTCCTCTCGGCAGCACGGTCGCGATATTTGTCGGCCTTCTTTACCTTGCGAGGTTTGAACGCAGGCTCCGATGACGCGGATGACGCGCTAAGAAAAAGGTTGAATAGGCTGGAGGAATGGGTAACGAAGGCAACGGACGCTTTCGATGGTATGTTGTTTGTGGCAGCTGGGGCCGCTTGTTTGGAGTTGGAGCGGGAGGTTACCAGCAGGGTTCGGAACGCATCCTGGCTCGGGCAGTCACATACACGATATATTGTGGGATGGATACAAAACGCACCTGGTCCATGGTATCAGTCCGGCGTTGTTTGGCATTGTTAGAATCAGAAGCTTTTTGCCTTTTTGGATTGAATTAGTCAGCGAGAAATGAAATATTAATGGACGAGCCACTAGACCATTGCATTGCATTCTTTTTATTGCACATCTTGTTCGGACCGACCTCATTTTGCTTTATTTCATTTTAATTTTCTGGTAACCCCAAGGACCGTTGTCACCCTGATCTGATAAAGATTTAAACTAGGCAGTTATGCTGGCCCGTCTATCAAATTCCACCGCGACGCGTGCCAGTAAGCTCTTAAGCTTCATCCGATTCTCATCACGGTCATATCCACGTCTCCTGTCTTCTCCCACCTTCTCCCAGTCTCGCACAACTGCCTCTTTCCCTTCCACGATGTCCCCAACTCCTTGGACTCCAAATCAGTACCCACACGCTCGCCGTTCAGACCATGTGGACGTGTACAAGAGCGAAGAAAAGGGCCAAGTCCGCGTGGCTGATCCTTATCACTGGCTTGAGGAACACACCGACGAAACGGAGGCATGGACCTCTGCCCAAGCAGCCTTCACTAGAACCCACCTCGATAAAAACCCTGATCGCACCAAATTGGAGAACGCGATCAGAGAAAACACAGACTACGAAAAGGTGGGATCGAGTGTGCACCTCTGCACGCTATCCCACTGTTGATCGCGATGCCATACAGTTCTCTGCGCCCGCTCTCAAATACGACGGAAAATGGTATTGGTACCATAACAGCGGCCTTCAAGCACAGTCAGGTTCGTCATCCCGGCGGAGGAAAGCCTTCCGTTCATCCTCCATTCCTCTCAGTCCTCTACCGTTCCCGCGACGAAAATCTGCCCGACTTTGTCAAGGCCGGGGAAGCCACTGGCGAAGTGTTCTTTGACCCCAATTTGCTCTCAGACGATGGGACTGCAGCCCTTTCTGTCACCGCCTTCTCACGCGATGGCAAATATTATGCCTACGGTATATCCCTGTCGGTAAGCGTGATCAATTCTCCTCCTTGCCCGCTTAACGACTAACCGTCGTACCTCACTGCACCTAGGGTAGCGACTTTTGCACTATTTATGTTCGTGAGACGAGCAAACCGCTTGCTTTGATTGACGGCAAGCGTGTGGACCATCATGAAAGCCGTCTGGATGACGAAATCCGGTTTGTCAAGTTTTCGTCGGTTTCATGGACCCATGACTCCAAGGGGTTCTTTTACCAGGTAGGGGTGGTTACATGACTTAATCACTCTGATACAATTTTCACAGCGTTTCCCGAGTCGCGAGTCCCATGGACCTGCCACGGAGGATATAGCAGGAACCGAAACTACCGGAGATAAAGATGCGATGCTGTACTACCACAAAATTGGCACTCCACAGTGTCAGTTCGTTCACACTCGCCGAGTTTCGGATAAGCTTACTCTATCCGTCGTACACTAATTCGTGTGGTATGGCTTCCAGCACAGGATATCTTGGTAATAAAAGACGCCGAGCACCCAGAGTGGATGTGGGGGACAGACATATCGGAGCTAGATGGGAGATACTTGTTCTTGAGTGTCAACAGGGACACCGCTAGGGTGTGTATTTTTTTGATTAGTTCGCCCTTCACGTGGACTCTGACCAACGTACATGCACAGAAAAATTCACTCTGGGTGGCGGACCTTCAAGAGAATCAAATCGGTCAAAACATCAAGTGGTTGAAGCTCATAGACGACTTTGAAGCCGCATATGGAGTGTAAGTCTCTCTTCGTTGTTTCCTACCATTGCCGATGCTTTCCCGCAGTATCGCAAACGATGGAACCAAGTTGTACATTTCTACCAACAAGGATGCCCCAAATTACAAGGTCATCACGATTGACCTTGCTGATCCCGAGCTCACCCAAGTAGACTTGATCCCCGAAGTAAAGGATGCATTGTTGAGCGACGTACTAGCCGTTGCTGCAGACAAACTTGCTGTCGTATACAAGCGCAATGTCAGTTGTTTTGTCTCTATTCCAGTTTCCGTTTCTCTTGACGCTCCACAAATATTCCAGGTCATTGACGAAATATACCTATATTCTCTGGGTGGGAAACAGCTGACACGCATAGCACCAACCTTTGTGGGAGCTGCCGAGGTCTTTGGTCGCCGTGCCCGCTCGGACGTCTTTGTGTCCCTGACGGGCTTTACCAATCCTGGCATCATCGGACGCTTTGAGGTTGATAAATTCAACGCCACAGAGTCTCTGGAGCTATCGTGGAGCATATATCGCACGACGGTCGTGAAAGGTCTCCAGCCTGATGAGTTCACCGCGGAACAGGTCTGGTTTAAGTCCAAGGATGGGACCAAGGTTCCAATGTTCATTGTGAGGCACAAGAGCACCAAGACTGATGGTAGCGCGCCAGCTATTCAGTACGGTGAGCCTTTGATGGTATCCCAACGACGAGCGAATGCTGATTGCAGGGCGACACAGGCTACGGCGGGTTTAGCATCTCGATAAACCCCAGCTTCAGTCCGTCGATCCTTACTTTCTTGAAGTCGTACGGTGCACTCTATGCCTTGCCAAACATCCGAGGGGGAAGCGAGTTCGGCGAAGACTGGCACGACGCGGGAATCAGGGAGCGCAAGGTCAGCCGGTATTTCCCTACCATCCATGTATGCTATTGACCATTGACACAGATCAACGTTTTCGATGACTTTATTGCTGCCACGTGAGAATCATCCTTTTAAATCAATGAAGCATTGGATTGAATGTCATTCCTCCTCCATGTAGTGAGTATTTGGTAGACAACAAAATTGCGGCCAAAGGGAAAGTCGCCATTAATGGTGGTTCCAATGGAGGAAAGTGGTCTCTCAAGTTCCGACTAGTAATGCGCTGACCGCGCACAGGTCTGTTAATCGGTGCTTGTTTCAACATTGCGCCACAATATACGTTTGGGGCTGGCGTCGCGGAAGTGGGAGTGTTGGATTTGCTCAAGGTGTGTCGGTTCCCTTGCCCAATCTGTGCATTGAAACCGACAAGATTTTTTTTTAGTTTGCGGACTTTACGATTGGTAAGTGACAACACCCATTGTACCCGATATCGCGCCAATCTCCCAATTGTAGGCAAGGCTTGGACTGCCGACTATGGTGACCCACACGACCCGCATGATTTCGATTTCATATACCCTATCTCGCCACTCCATAATGTGCCCAAGGATAAAACATTGCCGCCCCTGTTGTTAATGACCGCTGATCGTACGTATATCCATATGCTCCAGACTATGGCTTATCGTCATAATCTACCAAAGACGACGACCGTGTCGTCCCGCTACACTCTTTCAAGCACGCCGCAACTCTTCAACACACGTTAGCCCACAATCCACACCCTCTTCTCATACGGATAGACAAGAAGGCTGGACATGGGGCTGGCAAGGGCACTGAAAAACGGTACGCTCTCTGAACCGAACAGATAATCTAATCAATCTTTTAATATCTTTGACAGCATCCAAGATGCTGCGGATAAATGGGGCTTTGTCGCCCAGTCGCTCGGACTGAGATGGCAAAATGGAAGTTGATAAGAATGTCCACGTGCTAATTCCTTTGCTGTATTGTCCAGTCCCTCTGAATCGATTCCACATGCCGAGAACACGTTTCTTCTATAACAGTCGATCCATTCTTAAAGTAGATGGTCGGGTGAATTGATAGCGACCGAGAGTGGCCGCTCGGCGCCACGGTTCCTGTGGCATGGGTCTGAGTGCCTGTCATCATCGGGTTGGATGAGTAATGCAAAATCGATCAAGTGCAAGGCTTTGGGGGAATGTCAGCCTTGAGGACGCGTGTGGCTTTCTGCCTTGGGACAGGAGCTGCAGGAACAATGGATCAGCGTTTGCGTTGCGGATGGGAATGCAAGTGATGATCAGATCATTGTACAGAGGGGGAAAGTACGGACCGTTGGTGTTCTCCGTCACGTAAAACTGACGCAGGATCATAATCGCATCCTCGCGAAGGTATCCACCAGAGGCGGTATATGAAGGGTGTACGGGGTGCTCGAGGCTGTGGAATCGCGGCAATCAACAAAAACTATCCATCTGATCATTTATCTGATTCATTCCTCACCGCTCGTTTACGCCGAGCACGCTCCCACACCCTCCAAACTTGTCATTCTCGCATCCATAGAATACTTGGCGTATACCTAGCTGACGTAGCGCTGATGCACACATGATGCATGGTTCGACGGTCACATAGAGCGTCGTGTCTGCGAGGGGATACCGGATGGACGAGGACGGGGGCGTGAGCGTCGAGTCCGCGAGGATGAGATCGATGGCTTCGAGCTCTGCATGCCTCGACGCCTTGGGCATATGAGTGTACACATCGAGATGAAGCGGATTAGAATGACGTACGTTCTGAAGTTGATTGGTACGATTGCGCGCCTTTGCGATGATCGCGCCGTGGCGGACGAATACGCAACCGACTGGTACCTCGCTCGAGGCCAGCGCCTCTTCTGCCTGTCGGTGGGGTGAGATAGACCGGTGGCCGATGCTGTCCTCACCATTGCCATAGCCTCGCGCATCCAGGCAATGTGTACATCGTTTTCCGTGGAATCGGGATCGGACATGCGATGCTGAGTGTCGATATGTAAGACCGCCGACTTTCCCCGACGTCCCTTGCTGTACTGCAGACCAATGCTACCCTGCATCACACACCCACCAGGTCATCCTTCGACCAACATGAAGCAAACCGACTATTCTGCAGACGGCACGCTCTATGTATCCAAGCCCTTTCGGTCAAAGTCTGCAAAGAAACTTCGCGCACTGATCACCTTCAAACCTCGCAAATCCCACTTTGACATGAGCAACGAGCTATCGGGATCAAACGAGTTCAGAGTACGCCCTCGTCTCGTACGTGCAGTGGCCGCGACCTCACAACGCTCGCCAGGGCTTCTTCACGCTCTTCTGGATGTCCCTCTTTCTCTTCGCTGTCCAGGCTTACGTCTCGTCTCTCGAAATACACGGTTATGCGCTGTCGTTTACGTTTGCGACCATGTTTTCACGCGATGCTGTTGTTCTCGCACTTTCTGATGCCGTCCTCGTCCTCACCACGGCTATCTGTGTCCCGTTCGCACGGGCGATAAGCAAGGGCTGGATAAAGTATCCTTTGTTGGGTGTCGCACTCCAACACGTCTTCCAGACGCTTGTATTACTTGCTGTCGTCACGTGGACATATCATCGGTGAGCATACATCCTGGTTTCTCTTCCGGTTCACCGAGCCATGTCTGAGCAGACAATGGCCGTGGGTCCAATCTGGTTTTCTGACTCTGCACTCGCTCGTGATGATCATGAAGATGCATTCATACATCTCCGTCAACGCTGAACTCTATGACATTTCCGAGCGTTCGCAACGAACCCTTGCTCATCTTTGTCGTCTCACCGAGGATGCCTCAGTCGGAGGGTGGCTCAAGGCAGTTGTTGATGCAAAGGCGCAGCTCGAGTCGGATTCAAGTGATACTTGTTCGGAAGTCGGACCGGATTCAGAGACAAATACAACACTGGTGATCAAGAGTTCGCTTCCGGAATCCCAGCCTGATGCGCTTAAACGGAGGTTGGTGTCTGCTCCAGCCGGAGCGCTAGTCGACCTTGGTGCCTCGGTTATCAAAGCTGTCACTCCTGACTCTCCCGATGCATCTGCAATGGACATGCTTTCCGTGACACCAACATCGGTATCCATACTTGCTCACCATC
Organism: Xerocomus brunneocitrinus; assembly: GCA_038093375.1. Classification (NCBI taxonomy): domain Eukaryota; kingdom Fungi; phylum Basidiomycota; class Agaricomycetes; order Boletales; family Boletaceae; genus Xerocomus; species Xerocomus brunneocitrinus. The sequence continues at coordinate 155,854 of JBBPSB010000003.1, read as the reverse complement.
CATCTCAGGCTATTGCTTCTGTAGCTCACGAGTTCCTCGAACTGGATGCTGAATTGGTGTCTACTGGGACCGAACGGGTGCGGTACCCACAGAATCTGACGTGGAAGAACTTTTGCACCTACATGATGATCCCAACTCTTGTGTATGAGTTGGAGTATCCTCGCACCGACCGGTGAGTTTGCTCTGCTTATAACTCACTCCGGTTTCACGTCTCCATCAGTATCCGTCCTGAATACATCTTTGAGAAAACCGTTGCATTTATGGGTTCCTTTGCCCTCCTTTACACAATCACAGAAAGTTTCATCATCCCACTCACACCTTCCCCGGATCAGTCATTCCTTCGTTCGTTACTAGATTTGGCCCTGCCATTCATGATCTCTTATTTATTGCTCTTCTACATCATATTCGGTGAGTACCTATCGTGACCCTTTGGTACAGTTCTGATGCTCTGAACCGTGTCACAGAGTGTATATGCAATACATTCGCCGAATTATCATAGTGAGTGTAATGCATAAGTTGAATTCCCTTTGGCTCATCACTGTATAGTTTCGCAGATCGACAATTCTACGAAGACTGGGTATGTCTGTCGCACACAATGCTGCTGGGAATATACTTGCTGACTTTTATCTCGACTGCAGTGGAACTCAACCTCGTGGGATGAGTTCTCCCGTAAATGGAACAAACCAGTCCACCAATTTCTTCTTCGACATGTATATGCGTCAACGCTTGCCGCATATCCGTCTCTGACTCGTGTGGCGGCGATGGTAGTCACATTTTTACTCAGCGCCGCAGTTCATGAATTGGTCATGGTTATCGTAACACGGAAGCTCAGGTAAGAGAGTCTATCCTCGCAGAAGGGAGATCTCAGCCAACCTCGCGTAGATTCTACTTGTTCTTCATGCAACTCTTCCAGATCCCTCTCATCCTTGTCTCGCGCGTACCCATGCTCAAGCGGAACAGACTCGTGGGCAACGTCGCATTCTGGCTTGGTCTTTATGCGGGCTTCCCGTTGCTGTGTGTGGCGTATGTTGCTTACTGAAAAGATGTCGGGGTATACCCGATATGATTAGATTTACCATTCGTGTACTACTACCATCATTACCATGGCTTGAATAGCTACAGTAGTTGGCCAGTTAATAATATCCTCATAGTTATATATGTGTTGTCGATCACACTTGGATTATATCCACGGAACGTGCGATTCTGTGCACATCTAGCACTCGATCGGATCCGCAATCAATGATCCCGGCCAATAATCGAAGTTGTCCCTCTAGCATTTGGGAGATGTCCTGCGTTGCAGGCATGCGAATTACTACTGTATGTTACAACGCCTTTTGTTCCTGGTAAAAATCTGATCGCTCTCACAGAAATGAAGAGATGACGGAGACCTCACGGAAGCACAATCACGAAAATGTCACACAAAACGCCGCCCGGCATCGCCTTGATGAAAGGTTTGACTGGTTCTTGCCTACCTCGGAAGATGGTAGCCAGGGACGCGAGGATGATAAGATGGAATGTAGAACCGACTTGTTTTGTTCTAGTACTTTTTGAAACTCAGCTTCCTCGGTACGGTGACGATCTCGCTCATTTCTACTTCGAATGGGCTCGTTCAAGTTCGCAGTGCTATAAAAATGAGATCGGAATCATATGCATGTGTGGAAAGTGAAAGGTTGGAGTGTCATCAACTGGTGTGACTGATCTACCGGCATCGAGCTACAGAAATAAAGTTATTTCCAGCTCCACTTAATGGAACGGCGTGTTGATTACTGGAGGTTGATGATACTACACGCGACTTGGCGCGTGGTTTGTCGACCACTCAGTGGACTCATCGAACATGAGAGAGATCAATCATTGGGTACTAAAAACAAGCTGTGGGTATAATATTCCTCCAGGGTCGGTTCAGGGACCTTTTTATTATATAACAGCGCGAGCGGGAGCGAATAGAAACCTGGTCGGTTCGGTTCGATTTTCGCTTCCAAATTCTAACGCCCGTTGAACGAAATAGTGTCTGGACCAGCAAAGACTGACAGCAAAGTAGGTGCTGCGCACATTGTCAAGCTGATGCTCACTACCTCCCTCTGCACAGAACTTGTTTGCTGCCACGTCGAGATTTGGCGAACGTGCGAGAGCGAGGCTCGCGCGATGCCGCATTCAATCGCCCATATTAACCATATCCGACCGGGCATTACGTATCCGAAACTCTTATCCACCTTCAAATGCCCGCAGTATGACCAAAGCCCTTTTTCCCAACCATGGATGCCCCTTCCTCCACCGACCCCTTCCTCGAACAAGATGAGGATACTCCTCTCTTGTCCCCCAGAAAGAAGGCACCCACGCCATTGCCAAGAGTTCAACTCGCTATCCTGTTGTTGATACAATTCGCGGAACCGATATCCTCCATGTCCATATACCCCTACATCAACCAACTCGTCGGTGAACTCGATATTATCCGGGGGGACAAACGCAAGATAGGTTACTACGCGGGTCTGATAGTGAGTCGCACCGATCCCATACAACGTTCCATACGACGATACGCTGTCGTAGGAATCCCTCTTCTTCGTCACGCAGTCCATGGCCGTGATGCAGTGGAGTCGTATGTCAGATCGCATCGGCAGAAAGCCGGTCATCCTCATCGGGCTTTCTGGTTTATGCATTTCAATGACCTTCTTTGGTCTCTCCACCACCTTTTTGGAACTTGTGATCAGGTCAGTCTTACCCGAACAACCTCCTAAATGTGGACTCACTCCTTTTAGTCGTTGTATATGTGGCTTGTTGAACGGCAACGTTGGCGCAGTGAAGAGCATGATTGGCGAACTGACTGATTCAACGAATATAGCCCGAGCATTCGCCCTCATGCCGATTGGGTGGTGTATTGGGTCTACGTTGGGGTGAATATCGATCTCCCTTGTGCACATTTTACCATTTCTAATGATTACGCACGCAAGGCCATTCATGGGCGGAGCTCTCGCTCGACCAGCAGACCTATACCCCAAATACTTTTCTGGAGCTTTCTGGCAAAAATATCCCTATTTTCTTCCTTGTGCTGTGGCCACCGCGGTTGTGGGAGTGACGACCATCATTCTATTCTTTTTCTTAGAAGAGGTCGGTCGAAGGGGCTCAGGCGTCTACTCGTGATTGCTCATCCTAACCATAGACGCTGGCTGCCAAATGCAAAGGCAAGTGCAAATCAAACGATATCGAACAATCTGGACCCAGGCCCGGGTCACCACCACCCTTTCGGGACTTGATGGTACCATCCATCATTTACCCCGTCGCCTGTTATGCGTTCCTAGGATACCTCGACATCTCGGCAAAGTCCCTCCTTCCTCTGTTCTTCTCCACCCCAATACCCTACGGCGGGCTTGGTCTATCTACGTCCAGCATCGGCTTATGGCTCGGCTTACTCGGCTTCTCCGATGGGATCTTTCAGCTCCTCTTCCTCGCTAGGCTCGTCGAGTGGATGGGCCCCAAACGGCTCTTTTGTAAATCGATCTCGTGCTTTGTGCCCATCATGTTTCTCTTCCCCCTCATGACCTGGATCGTCCAGGCGCGCGGCGTTATCGATGGGTGGATATACGCCTGCCTCGCCGTGCAGCTCGTGCTCATCGTCTTTTGGGACATTGCGTTCGGTACGTGTGTCCCTCGCCTTTTAGGATGGCTGTGTGACGACACGCCTTTTCAGCGTGCGTGTTCATGTTCATCACTGCTGCTGCGCCGTCAAAGAACACGCTGGGATCCATCAACGGGATGGGTCAGACCGCTGTCGCGATCGCGCGGGCGATCGGGCCTGCCATGGCGACCTCGATGTATGCGTACTCGAAAGAGCGCCACATCCTGGGTGGACAGGCGGTGTTTATCTGGCTCATGATTTTAGCGGTCGTGTTCCGCTGCGTTATTCCCTCGAGACTTCCCGATGATCTATATACCAGAGATGAGTAGATGCGGATGTGGGTGCTGTCGAGTTAGGCCTTGCTGATTTAGAACATTGTATATATCGTCGTGCAGTCGCCCGAATCTCACAGGATTCAAGGATAAAAACAGTGAAAGCTCATTCTAACTCCGAGCGGCTGAACTAGGGTTGCCGTTGGCAACAGAACCCTTGGTGAGTTGTGAGAAGCGGATGGCGTGACACATGTACATACTACGTGGAGAAAGATGAAGCTTTGAAAGCACTTGTCAATTTCGAATAGGATATGGATCCCCAGGTTGGAAAGAGTGATAGTTGACACTGGGAAAACCCCAAACTTTGCCCTTAGTCCATTCAATGCCTGTCGAGGAGTAAAGAAAGCGGGCACATCTGCCCCCTGTGAGACTTCCAAGAGTGAAGAGCATCCTCCTAAATATGCATAATGTTGCAGTGTAGCGAAAACACAAAAATATGAGTAGGGTATGCATGTCAAAGAGGAACAAAGGACAGCATAAACTCGTCGCCTGGCACGGTTAGTTACCGGGCAGGATGTCCATTCATGATCTTGTCTATCGTTTTCGTCCGCAAGGGCGTGTCTGCAAACAGTGCCTTTACCAGCAAAACAAGCTCGTCAATCTCAAAGTCCACCAATGCGCCTTCCTCGAAGAGATAAGTCAAATCCGCCATGGACGCTTCCTAAAAAGAGTAAGAAATCAGTCCGAAATATGATCTGAAAAGTAGGTCCATGCGTACCAGTAGCTCCGACAAGTAGGAAAACTTGAGCCATGAGGGAACATAAGACACGACAAACGAAGACTGAATACGGATGAGCAGAGTACACACGTCACCGAAAACCTGCTCACCTCGCTCGTATCCTCCACAAACAGCCCCTCGAGCGCTGTCAAAATCCGACAGAGTTCGCTCAGCTTGTGTGACTCCACCTCTGGTATATCCGAGATCGCCAAGATGTGATCGAGGATCCGCGACAAAACTCCGTCGACGACCGACCCCACTGCTGTGTAATACTTGCTCTTTGCAAGAACAGACTTTGTACACAGCCAAGTAAATGCCGGTGCCAGCGAATTCTGGGAAGCATGCTCACCTTCCATGCATGTGCAGTGTTTCGTATATCCCGAAGAACTCGGCTAATCACCATCTCGCATTCATCATAGCGTTCTTGGTTCGAGGTGTCTGTGAAACCATCTGCATCTGCCAAGATATCTTCCAGGGCAGCTAGCTGTTTATCCTGATGTTGAACGGAATCAATATGAATATACATTTCAATGACTGTTCATGACCACTTACAATGTTTTGAAAGTAACAGCTATCCCCTAGAACTTTGATGTCGTCCTTGCATTCTTCCAACCGCTCTTGAACGTTAGACAACCCTTGTTCATGCTTCAATATGCGAGCCATCTCCTCGGAGAGATAATAACAGTCATTGGAAAACTGCATACGGCCGGCAGGCTGCGACAGCCTCGATGCTGCTATGACAGGATGTAATGCAATATACAGCTCAAGGACCAGAGCACCGGATTGCATGATCAACGTGCCAGGAGTCGAACTGGAGGCGGGAGACTTGGCGAATATGCCCGAGGATGCAAGCGCTTTGCCCTCGTGCAGAGCGTCTTCAACGGCTTGGACAATACGCCGAACGAGCACCGATACCAGATACACCTCCTTGTTGACGTGATGGGTATTTTGCGCAGGTTTTGAAGGCGGGTGATGGCCATTAGCAATGTGGCCATTCGTTGGTGGATGTCCATTGGAGAGTGGTTGTTGTCGGTTAATCGAAGCCGATGCTGGAGCTTGCGGCGGAGCCGTGGAAGGTGCTGCAGATGGATGGTCTGGTAGAGCCACTTCATTGGCATCCGCCCATGGATCATCATCCCAAACTTCGTTTTCTTCCGTGGGCTCCTCTGGCGTAACTTTTGCGGAACCCTGCGCGCTCGTCTCGGGTTGTTCTTCAGCAAGCTCATCGTTCCAGCCCCAAGCTTCACTTGGATCCGGTTCCTCCGACGAACCTTGTTTCGTGACAGGTGACTCCTCTGGTTCTTCAATGTCATCGTCGAAACCCCATGCATCTCCTGCATCGATGCCCGAACTCGACGAATCTGTCTTCAAACTTTGGACATCGTCCGAGTTCCAATTATCCGCTGGAGTAGGCGTAGGTTTGACACCTGATTGAACAACGTTGATGACCGTGACGAGTTCGGCAGAAAACGTGTCCTTGGGACGGGATGCACTAGCCAGAATGGTCTCCCTAACGTTATCGAGGATGCGTTGCCGTCGTCCTCTCTCGTAATGAGCGCAAACATTGTCAACCCAGTTCTTGATCTCCCTCTCAAACGCGTCTCCTTTGAGCAGCCCAACGACGTATTTCATCTCAAAATCGACAGCATTTCGCGTCAGGTCCAGGAACGTAGGAAGAACATCCAGTTTTGAGGGGAGGGAAGGAATCAGCAAGCGGGTCATGATGGATGTCGTCAATGGTCTGGCGAAACTTTTCTGGAAAGCCTCACGTTGCGACTGAGGTATGCAGGGAAACAGTTTATCGTTGATAAATTCCAGAATACGTGATAAATTGTCGAGTGGTGTCGCACCGTGGTTGGTGGATGGAGAGAGCCGTTGCAACCTGTGAATGAATGAACCATATTGATCCGGTTCTTGTGAAGACGGTAATGTGGCGGGATGGTCAAGAGAGTGGTCAATACAATGTGCGAATATGTCACGCCGCAAGCTCGCCATGTGTGAGGACAGGGAGGATGGAGAAAGGGAAGAGAGCACAGCAGAGAGTGGTATTGCGTTCTCTGATTTTGGAACTAGACAAGAGATGTAAATATCAGTCAACGGTCTGCGAGACAAAACCTTGACACCAACCAACAACCAAGGGCCGAATGGTAATTTCTGTCGAAGAGACAACCACGCTTTGTGTGTACGCATTGTTCAGTAGCTCTTCGACCCGATTCGCGAGTACGCGTAACTTGGACTGAGAAGCCAATTCAGATAGCTGAGTGCATCAGGCGATGAAACCACGTACCCGTATATCCGACGTGATGATTGCTTCCGCTAGGGGTCGAGGAGTCGTGTCAAGCAATTCGGTCAATTGAGCACTCGCAGGTACCGCTGCAGGAAGGTCGCCTGTATCCACCAAGTGTTGCACTTTTTCGAGCCGAGCCTTGCATTCCGAGAGGTGGGACAGCGAAGCGTACAGCACGTCTGCGTTTAGAGACGCCTGTGCGAGAGTTTGGTGCTTTCGGAGTGCTTCCAGGAGCGTCGGCGTAAGTCCGTTCTGAACGATTGGTGACCAACAGTCCTGCGAACGACAAAGGCAAGCCATACCTCTGGGTCTGAGACCGAACGGTTGAGCGCATCCACGTCGCGTTCGAGACTCTGCAGCTGTCGTTGAGCAGACCTTGCAGAGTCCAACTGGGTTTCAAACGCAGGGAAGTTCGCATGTATACGGTCGTGGATGCGCTTCTGCTCGTCACAGTTGAGTTGACACCGACTGAGTTCCACAGAGGAGCGTACCTTTGTCACACGTATAGATTGGTCCAGTTCTGCTAGCCATGAGGATGCGACGGTAGAGTCTAGCGACTGGAAGGTCACTGAATCGAGCTTGGACAGAATCTGGGAGGACACGTCGACCTGTCGAGGAAGATGGGACGGGATGGGGAATGACATGGCTACCTCCTTCCGAAGTGCGTGCCGTTAGCGTGGTCTATTCCTCGAAGTCACGTGGAGTACAAAGTGAAGCTGATCCCAATGATATACACGAGTTGCTACGACAAAAAAACACCCAAGATTACAAGGACGATGTCTATGCTAACGAGCTGGGTATCAGACGAGGCTGGACACGGAACGGACATAGATGCTCAAGTGAATCGCTTGAACGTAAATCTGCACAAGGAACAAAAAGTCAGCAAGGTCAATGAATCTTTCAAAAGACGTACCCAAGGAAAGCAAGGTCTTTGTCTGAACCAACTTGCTCGACAGCCTCGAGCTGGTCGGGCAAGTTCCCAAGCTCGTCGGTGGGGAAGTAAGTTGTGTCGGTGATGGAAGACAACGCTGGAACGAAGGGAGGTGCGATGTAGCGTAGGTTCTCCCAGTCACAGCCATAAAAGAATGGGTGGTTTTTGACCTCGTTTGCCTCAAGCCGTTTACTGGCCCAATTCATCATGCTAATGTGAGGGAGAATCAGCATCGGAACGCAGATGTACCCACGGACAACTCACCCTCGAATCAAGTGCTCAGCTTCCTTGCTAAGGTGTACCTCGTCAGGGAAGTACAAATAATTAGGCCATTCAATGATCTTCTTGTATGTGTCACTTGGGTTCTCTGAACAGAATGGCGCGTAGCCAACAAGACACTCGAACATAATTGCGCCCAGAGACCACCAATCACACTCTTTACCGTACCCTTTTAGCATGAACACCTCGGGTGCGATATAGTCGGGTGTACCTATTGCAGAATTCAGAAGAGGTGCAAGGGACATTGGTCACTCTACTTACCAACAGTGGAATACGCCTAGGAAACGGACAAATCAGCAAACATCCACGGTCACTGCACGAGCCAAACTTACCAGCTTCCGACGATTGGCCTTCCAGGTGGCTATTTGTTCTCGGCTCATCGTAAGGTGAATTGCGTTAACCTGCACGCTATTCCGCGCAGGGTCTCGTTGCTTGTCTTGCTCAAGAAGGCGCTTATAGAAATCACCATCGGTCGTCTTGTGAAGACCGGTCGAGAGACCAAAGTCCGACAGCTTGAGGTGACCGTTTTTGTCGATGAGAATGTTGTCCGGTTTGATGTCACTGATCCGACGCCATCAGGAATCGCGTCAAGATCCGGAGGGAATGCGTACCGATGAATGTATCCAAGGTCGTGCACTGCTTCTATAGCAAGGATACACTCTGCCATGTAGAATCGTGTGACATCTTCTGAGAATACGTCATACTTCATGAGCATGGTCATAAGATCACCTCCGGCAAGGAACTCCATGATGAGATAAAGGTATAGCGGGTCCTGGAAAGAATAGAACAACTGAACCACCCATGGCGATGTCGATTCGGCCAACAGGTCACGTTCTGCGCGGACATGGGCAAGCTTGGTGGGCGAGTGAGAATCATCCAACCAAGGGGAAGCATTTGACCGACCTGATCCCGTTTCAACATTTCCGCTTTTTGCAACGTCTTCATGGCATACACCTTGCCAGTGTCCATTTTCTGGACAAGCCGAACCTGTGGCAAGGACGTCACACCCTGCAAGAGGAAATACACGACCCTGTTTTACCTCTCCGAATGCACCCTTTCCGATGACCTTGACCGTCCGGAAGTCCGACAATCGTATCTTGGTTCTCCGAAGCCTGAGATGCTGTGACTCGAGCTTACGATACTTGCGTATCTCGCGTTCTTTGGCCTCGTTGGGGATCACGCCCTGATTAATCTTTTGTTCTAGCTCGACGCGGCTGTGACGCGGTTGAGATGAAGAAAGGGATATGCATCGCGATGATCACGTACCGGCCGTTCCGCTCGATGGCGACATCGACGGCGAGCTTGTAGTATGACTCGAGCTTGAGCTTGGCAGCGGTCGCACGGGAGACGGCATCAGGTGAGAAGCCCTCGGTGCTTCGTTCAAAGTAAACATAGTCCTCGCCGCGCGCCCTGTTTGCCGTACTCGGTGCAGGGGAAGGGGTTCGATCTTGGCCTGATGCGGTGGGTGGATTCAGGGCGGTCGCACTGCCAGAAGACTCCGTGGACGGACGTTGGCTCATGGCTGAAAGAAAGTCGTGGAGGATTTGAAAGGAGGAAGAAATTTAAAAACACGCGCGGGGCTGGACCGCCAAAAAATTGAACGGAACTTGTTTACAAAATGAACGTAAGACAGACCCTTTGGTACGCGTGCAATGTTGCGTTGTTATTATGCCGGCTAAATAAACTCATTTGAATACGACTCGGCCACATACTAGACTAGTCTGTTCTAATCTCCCACTAGTTTGTAGAACAGCAACAACAACATTTGATCGTCGATCCGACACTTGACGTTGTTTAGTTCCAAAGCTGTTGCCAAACAAACGCTCTACTGTGACCCAAATCTGTACGCCTCCAACGACGACCACCATGTCGGGCCTCACATTCGACACGCTGATGGATGATGGCAACTACATGGGCTCAGAGAGAGCCAGGATGGAAAACAAGGTCATCTTGGACGAGCTGGAGCGCAAAAAGAAGGCACGCAGCATGGCTGTGCCGACAGACGATAATCGCGTCAAGGCGAGGCTGCGCGAGATTGGTGAACCCATCACGCTCTTTGGTGAACGCGTGCGTACATCAATCCTTGTCATCTGTGACCCCATTCACGCACGAAACAGGCAGCTGACCGACGAGATCGTCTGATATACGTACTGTCTCAAATCAATGCTGCCCGAGGAGAGGAACTCCAGATGGAGGAAGAAGAGTCATCTGAAAGTGAAGAAGAGGTACGTTCCACTGTCTTGTTGACCCGGCCAGCCATCTTGACTGGATCCACAGGAGGAATTCTACACCGAGGGTTCGCTCGAGCTGCTGCAATCCAGGAGGCGCTTAGCGGAGTACTCCCTGCCCAGGTTGGATTTTACCAATAGGCGATATCAGTAAGGTGCTTACCACACTACCCGCTTCGTCATTGGCAGAGCTCAACAGCGAGTCGCCCAACAGCGCATACATGCTAAGCTGCCCCTTACACGCATCATCGACCTGCGCAAAAAGATATTCAGTGAAGTCAAGGTGATCGATTGCAAATGATTACTCTCGCATATACTGACATTACTGGCAGCGATTCGTCAACCTTGGTTCTCAGATTGGCGACGACCGACCTATATCACAAGTGCGGTTCGCCCCCAATAGCAAGATCCTTGCCACTGGGAGTTGGTCGGGTACTGTCAAATTATGGAACGTTCCCGCATGCACGCCTATACGAACGTTGCGTGGTGAGCAACCAGATGGGTTATGCTGCCACGTAATAACACTCATTCCTACAGGTCATGCGGATCGTGTGGGGGGCGTTGCGTGGCACCCGCAAGCGACGCTCACTCAGGGTGAGGGACTGGTTAACCTCGTGTCGGGGGCGGCAGACATGAGCGTCAACCTCTGGTCTCTGGACAGGTGGGTATCGTCCAGCACATCATACAGACGGCCACTAAACACGCATATGCCAGCGATGCGCCACTCGCCACGATGAAGGGGCACGCCGACCGCGTGTGTCGTGTTGCTTTCCATCCCTCTGGTGACTACGCCGCGTCGGCATCGTTCGACACGACCTGGCGGCTGTGGGACGTGGCGACGGCGAAAGAAGTGCTGCTGCAGGAGGGCCACTCGAAGGAGGTGTACTCTGTCGAGTTCCAAGACGACGGTGCGCTCGTTGCGTCTGGGTGCGATGCTCTCTCTGTTGTCGTATGCCCACGCTGACCCCCTGCAGCGGTCTAGACGCCATCGGCCGAGTGTGGGATCTTCGGACGGGTCGAACTGCAATGGTCCTCGATGGCCACGTGCAAGCCATTCTCGGAATCGCCTTTTCCCCAAATGGGTTTGTCTCCGCTTCTATCGAAATGTATTCCTGACGTAATGTTGTGGGTCCAGATATCAAATTGCAACTGGCGCCGGTGACGACACGATCCGGATATGGGACATGCGTTCCCTAAAGGCACTCTATACAATCCCTGCCCACGTATCCAACGTCGCCGACATCCGCTTTTTCCGCAGCGACGCCTTGCCGATGACACCTGTCAACGGCGAGGTCGTCATGAACGGCATCGACGACGACGACAAAAACGGGGACGAAGACGACGCCCAGGAGGAATGGGGGTACAGATCGGGTCTCTACTTTGCAAGCGCGGGATACGACGGTTTCGTCAAGCTGTGGAGCGCAGACGATTGGCAGCTGCTCCGCACGCTTACGACAGACTCGGGAAAAGTCATGTCGGTGGATCTCACTACGGACGGTCGACTCCTCGCTTCCGGAACGTATAACCGTAACTTTCAGTTGTTCGCGCCAGAGGATGTCCCGGTGTAGGTTGTGCGGGCAATAATAATTACTATAAAACCAATGACGATCGCGCGTAATACAAGGCAGAAAAAAAAAAAAGGGCAGCCGCGCCGAGAGTGCACCGCCGGTATCTGTATACAAAAGAAATTAGATTACACCATCCCTGACCTGCACCGGATCGAGTGAGTCAACGAAATTGTATTCAGTGGAGACGGATCATAAAGCAAGCTCGGGACGTACCTTTTGCATAAACCCAGATACCCGGACAATGTCCACCACTTGTGCTTCGCTCTCCATCGCAATCACCAGGTTTTCCAGCATCTGAACAAGCAATGCAAGTGTAAACAATGTGCCCAAGTTCAAGATTCACAACCACCAGGCCACTCACGTCCTCCACCTTGTCGATGGGGATCCCCGTACACAGCGCGACGATCTTCTTGCACTGGTACTCCTTTTCTGCGCTCGCCCCATGCAGCGCCTTTAGTCTTGACTCCATCATCTCCTCCATTCTTATATGCCACATATTCAGTCGTCGTAATCGTATCAGGCTCGCGATAGAATCAGTCGTTGGTATTGGAGGCTCCGTCTCCACACTAAAAGAAATGTCCATCGAACCGGCGACTCCTACCATGGTCGAGCTCGGTCCCCGCCACCGGAACGCGGGTCCAGCCGTTTCCTTTCCGTCCCTGCCAGAGAGGTCTGTCCTCCCCGTCCAGTCGAAATTGTCTTCTTCCGCAAGCGCTTTTTCAAGATTTCGTATCCGCTGGTGTACCTGGTCAAGTTCCGCACATCTGCTTTGCCATAGCTGAATTTGTTTTCGTTGCTCCGAGAGCTCTCGCGTGGCAGCACGGAGGTGAGCTTGTGTCAAATCGAGCGAGTCTTGCTTGGCCTTGATCTCTGCAGAATATTCGGCGCTGAGATTTTGGATCATTGTCGTCATGTCTGCAAGTACGTGAACACCAACTCCCACCGTGTCAGGGGGTGGCCTACCTGCAACGATGTCCTGGCTCTTCTGCATCGGAGCCGAAGGGCCCGCCCGCAGTGATGCCAGTAGGTCCTCTGCCCGAGGACCACCGCTAAACTCCTCGACCTCGACTCCGAAATCGCCGGGACGAAGGCCCAGCTTATTTGGCAATATTCGGTTAGCACCGACATCCAACAAAGTTCTTACCAAGCTCCGATTTCCGACGCGCGCGGCGATGTTCAGGACTGTATCGCCATGTTCATCCTGAAGATCGACAATGGATTTAAAGTCACCGCCCTGGTTCTGTGCTATCCAAATGAATATCTGGTCGAGGTAATATCGGGCACAGACTGCACGGCCCTGTATGGCAGCAAGATACATGATATGATGAAGGACTGATTTTCTGGAGGTGTCAAGGGTGCGTATAGATTGGTGTAATGCCTGAACGATGACATTAAATGATTGTTGATCAGAATTGTGGGTATCGATGGAGGCACGCATGAGGGGGGTCTCTCCGACAAAATTGCCGCGATGAATGTCAGCACCTGCCGCAATGAGCTGCTCAACGATGTTCTGGCGGCCAAGTGATGCGGCGAGGTGAAGGGATGAGTGGCCCTTGTCGTCGATGATGGCATCCACATCGAGGGGAAGGGAGGGATCCGGGGTGAGTTCGCGAAGCAGAGTGAAAACAGGACTTGGATCATCTTGTCGACAGATGGCAGCAACGAGCTGTGCGCGACGAACATCTCTCAAAATGGAAGGATCACGCAATAGGGGTGGCTTTGTGGAAAAGCGAAAGGAGAGAGCGTCCGTGTCTACGCCGTTGATCGCGTTTCCATTCATGGAAAGAGGGTGAGGAGAACGGACGGTGCGTGGTGACGGTGCGTCAGTGAGAGATGTGGCGTTTTGAGGTTGTGAGGAAAGGGGAGAGGATTGATAGAGCTCGGGTTGTGGGGTGGGCTCTTTGCGGGGTCGCTTGGTTGGAGAAGGACCGTCATCTTGTACGGGGGATGGGCGTATGTCGGCAGACGCGTCGAGGGATGGTTGGAAGGGGAGGGGATGGGACTGGATGGCGGAAACGACCTCTGAATCGGATCTGGCTCTCTTGAGGGATTGTTGGATTGGGTGTGGTATCGGGGAAGGTACGGCAGCTGAGTTGACGGACTGATATGCGGAGGCGAAGATGGCGGACCTGGAGGGCGCGAGGGCGGAGGTGGATGGGGTGAAGAGGCCCTGTGCGCGACCCTGGTTTAGGAGACGAAGGGCGGAGCCTGGCATCATGGAGGAGGAAGGGAGAACGGCCTGGGGGAATGACGGTGTAGAGAAGGAAGACGCGGCCGAGATTGGACGCGGGGACGGCGCGGTATTTGCGGCGGGGAGGGTGGGAAGGGAGGATGAAGAAGGCGTAAAGTCGAAGAGGGGCGCAAGGAGAGGCGCAACGCCATACTGCGCTGCGATGTCGCGACCGCGCTCAAGAGGAATCCTGCAAAGTAGATGAGAAGGTAAGCAAGGCAGGATTTGGATGCGAACCAGGTGCCTTGGTATTTGCCATAACCGCCCTGGACGATTTCGTGTTTTCCGGGGAGTATTTCTTTCTCGAGTATCTTTGTGCGCCTGCCCTTTTCTATGCCGGCGACCTTGAGGATCTGGGTTGCATTGACGAACGAGTCACCGCGTCTGCGCATGACAGCGATACCGCGGACCATGCACTCATAAACCTGTGAAGGGGGTCAGACTGAGCGGGGCGGGTATGGCGAGGTATACGGACCTGTACGGATGAGTATACGGCATTGTATATCTTGACTGGGGGTGGGTGCATGAGGACGACGACTCTGCGTGGACGCGACTCGGAGCGGATGGAGACGCGAGGTCGGAGCTATAATATCGTGGGAGAGTATCACGTGGTTATATTCATATGGAATCCACCCACACCGTACTGCAGCATGGAAAGCGAGCCGCTCTTGGGCAGTGTGCGTGTATGGCCAATCATACATGCGATCAGAACAGTCAGTTGCTGTATTTCTGTTCTGTCGTACTACATGCTCATTCGTTTGCAGGACATTATCGTACGTGATCTATTCTGTTTTAGACACTCACCAACACCATCAACAGCACTACATCGGTGCGTCTCTCGCTTTTTCTGCTCTCACCGCTTACCCACATGCACACAGACACGCCCCTCTCCTTTGAAGCGGTCTGTCTTGCGCCCTATTTCTCGATCTCACTCACCCTTGCACAGCTCGTAGGGCCAGATCTTTCGTACACTCTTGTCCGACCCCTCCAAGACAAGTACAATGCCATCCAGCGTGCAGGAAACAAATCTATCGTGTTTGCATTTCTCCTAAACAGGGTCTACTTCATCCGCGATCAGAACAACCTCACAACTGGCCCGCTCTCCGAATCTCGCGCAGCCCTCTGCGAACTCCTCGCCATCCGCATCCTCCGCGACGACGGTGACAACCTCCTCGATCTCGTCTCCACGCTCACCACCTCCTGGCCCGTCTGGGGCGGTGCCGATTCCAATGTCCTCCAACTCGCCAGGCAACTCCGAGACGATGATCTCGAGGACCACGTCGGAAACGCGATCGAATTGGCCATCATCTCCAGGGCACGCCGCTTCATCAAGTGCTCCCCTTGTCAAAGAGTCATACACGCAATCTGGATGTATGCGCATCACCCTCTATTCACCCTCTTTCTGACCTGCTACAGAGGAAAGTGTGTTTATCAGGCAGAGAGCAGCCATTGCATCCTCTCAGATGTGAGCTCTACATTCCTGGTACACCTTCTACTCACACACGCCATGTAGCGTTATAAACGCACCCCAGTTCACTTTTATGATCCACACAAGGCTCCCCTTCTCGATCATTACCGGTACGTCGTTTCTACTTTCTCCCCATCCTTTCTCAACTTCTTCTCTCAGTCTCAAGGTCCCCGCCATCCGTTCGGTCTTGGAGTATATAAAGTATGTCCCGTTTCTCCCCGTGCATCACTTCATTAACACTTTTCAAGCTTCTTGATCCTCTTCATCTTGTTTGTCATAGCTATCGAGTTCAACGAGCGTCACAGGATAAACGCCGCCGAGGGAATTTTCATGATATATGCTCTCGGATTCACTCTCGAGAAACTCGCTGCCATGCAAGAACACGGCATCAAGGGTAAGCCATCATATATCCCCCTTCCAACCCTACTCACTCCCTCTAGTATATTTCAAGGGTACATGGGTGAGCCTTGTGGCACTCAAATCGAGATCAGGGAAGACGTCTGATTTAAGCATTACATTTAGAATGGTTTTGATTTAGCCTTTGGTTTGTGTCTCCTTGTCACCAGAACGTGGCCATCTCATCCTTTTGTTAGTCACTGCATATTCCATCTATGCAACGTTTAGGGTATATGGCAACCTCTATCATCGTAATTCCTTTTTTTTTACTCTCTTATCACGCTGACATGGACTACAGAAAAGTGGCCCAGAGACATTTCGGTTGACTTTCTGGCAGTGATTGCTTGCTTGCTATTCCCAAGGTGAGATCTTCCTGATGGTCGACTCGTTGGTTCCTCATCGCTCGCAGACTTGCTTTTGTCACACTCAAGAACAATCTCATGGTCCTCTCTCTCCGTGCAATGATGCTGCAGTTTGTTGCTCTTATGCTCATCGCAGCATTTTGCTTCTGTGGCTTCCTCTATGCGTTGTGGACGTGAGTGGTACAAATCTCGTTTTCTAAATACGCCTCACCAGTAGTCAGCTTGAATCGCAAAGGCGCAGGGTATGTCCCTCGGTTCTCCGTCTACTTCATGAGATTGATATAGCTTTTCTAGATATTCATCCAGGTATTTCTCGTGTCTCCTTCCCTCTCACTTATGTCCCACATTCCGTCATCCAGCACTATCGCATGGTGGATGCTTGATCTATGGTTTGGACTCGATGCAATTGGGTTCGATAGGGCAGGTCAGTCTCTCGCTCATCCACACTTTCAGTCGTTCATTCGTGCAGATCAATTCGATCCTGTGTTTGGCCCACTTCTGATGATCACGTATGCATGCCTCAGCAACACATTGTTGCTAACCGGTACGTGACTACCCTATTGCGATCTTTCGAAACGACTCATAAAGTAACAGTGCTTGTTTCCGTAAGTGCACCCAACAGTAACACCGATGGTACTTTGATGTACTCGTGGATAGATTTTGTCGAATACATTTGCGAGAATCAACGAGGATGCTGCCGCCGAGGTCAGTCTTGAGTCCTCAGCTTCCAGCTACCTTATTCATGTTGTCGTTTCAAGGCCATGTTTAGGAAAGCGGTTTCTACGATAGAAGGGTACGTTTGCGTCATGCTTCGCTCTTTGGTTGCTGATACATGAGATCACTAGGGTCAAGGCCGACTCGCTGTTTTCTTACCAACCACCAATCAACCTGGCTGCCGTTTGTATTCTTCTCCCCGCCAGTTATGTTTTGAGTCCAAGATGGTTCCACAAAGTAAGTGGTAAATGCCTTCGTGTGCTTTGCTTGCTGACTGGTCGCAAGGTAAACGTGTTTCTCATAAGGTTCTTGGTATTGGGTTTCTCTGAACAACATTACACTTACTCCCCATGCAGACTTACGAATTTTCCCATCCTCCTCCTGATTGCGTGGTACGAACGTGAGTCGGCAACATAGATGTTTGGACGTGCTCGCCGATTTTAGCATAGGTCAAGCAAAGAAAACTTCCTCGCTCGGATTTTATGAAACGATCTCGTCCGTATTAGAAAAGATCGTAGATACACTACCTCGCCCGATCAAGCGAATGTGTAAGCGAATCGTTTGTTCTTATTAGCTCGTATGTTGACTTTCCCTCGTACAGCCTTATTTGAAGGCCTAGCAGGATCGGGTGGTGACATAGACATAGTACGGTTTATTCCTTCAACCGCAGGCAGATGCTCAGATGCCATCAGATCTTTGACATTGAGGACGAAATGACTCCAACATCAGATACCGAAGACGATCCAGACCGCGGTTTCGTTGGGCCCTCGCATGGCAATGGCCTGGAGCGCCGAGTATCTGGCAAGTCGAGCCGTCCGTCCACGCGATCTCTCCGCCAAGCGCGGCCGCCCTCCCCCAAGGAACACGAGCCTGGCCAGCATTCTCACCACGTACTGCTGCGTCCGTCTTCCCCCCGGCGGAACAGTGGCCACAACCGCCAGGCCTCCACGCCTATCACCCTCCGCCGACGAATGGCCACAGGGCACAAAGCTGACGTCGCGCAAAGCCCACTCGCCCAGATCTTTCAGCCTCTCGTCCTCGACGACGAGACGACGTCGGACAGCGCAAGCGGCGCCGCTGGATCCTTTCCGCGGCTGCAGCCGAGTTATGGTCCCGCGACGCGCCGCCGGTCGATACAGTCCATGTATAAGCGCGCGAGCGAGACATCGCTGCGGGCGACGAGACCGGCTGTGGGGAGACCGGCCTTTCCGCCGCTGGACACGCGTGCGGAGACATTGGGTGCTCCGTTTTCGACGCCGCCGGACCTGCGAGAGGTGCAGGATAGCATTGCAACTGCAGAACAGGTGGAGGAGAGCTTAGAGGAGAATGGAGGGATGTCTGAGTGGACGCAACGGATCGCGAGGATGGAAGGGCGCCAGGAGCGCATCGAGGAGCTGCTTCTCCAGCTTCACGCGCGGTTGCAGCGTTGAGGTTTGCGACTGCAATGTCGCTGGCAAATCTAAAGACATTAATCTACTTTATTTCGTTTGTCTTATAGTTTACATGCCACGTATATAATGACCTTTTTTTCATTCCGGACCGCCTGAATACCCAGAGCAGAACAAGTGGAGACATAAGATATCCGAAGAGACGAAAAGAAAGGAAGAGAAGATTGATAATTTACGCAACATCATGGAGCAGGATCAAACGCAAACGACTCAACCCCACCGTCGAGGCGGCGACGGCCCATCCCAGCGCGCGCGGTCGTCTTGCGCAGAAGGCGCACCACCACGATGTCGCGCCCACCCCGCATCCACAGGCCGCCCTGCGAAATCGCCGCTGCCACTCCGCCCACGACCCCTGCCCCTGCCCCGTCCACGCCCCCCACGGTCTGCCCGCTCATCGCGGTACCGTGGGTCCGGCTCCTCGCGGTCGTACCGCGGGCCGAACCCCCGCGGACCAGCCGGTGGCGGGTGCATCCCGGCAGGAGCGTGCGGCGACATACCCGGCTGGGGCGGTGTGCGCGTGTGCGGGCTCATAAACGAGGACGGACCCGCGGCTGAGTGTGGGGGTGGAGGGGGGAAAGGCGGAGATGGACCTGGGACTGGGCCGGGAGCAGCAGCCGCAGGGAGAAAACCCGCGCCAGCTGGCCAGCGCGGGGGTGTCGGCGGTACTGGTGGATGGGGATGTGCGACGGTGGCGACCGCGTTGGCGAGTCCGCCAGAGACATTGGGGATACCGCCGTTGCCGGACGACAGTGCGCGAAGGATCCCCTGGATTTGCTCGGGTGTGAGTGCGGCGACTTCGGCTGCGAGTGCAGTGTTGGCGAGCTGGGGATAGGCTTGGAGGGTTGCGGGGAGGATTTGGGTGGAGGTCGGGGGTTGGGGTTGAGACGGGACTACGTTGGGTACCAACGGGGTGGTTGGCGCAGCGGGCGGTGGAGCCAGTTTCCCCCTAACAAGAATCCAGATACCGATTACATAGTTATTCTGGCGAACCTTGGGCAGACGAAGCTCGTCCAGAAGCTCAATGAAATCCGGCAACGGCATATTGGCCAAAAGCGGTACCATATAAAGCTCCTTTCCAGGTTGATGATCCTTGGGTTGATGGCCCCATGGGAACACAAGACCATGGCGACTGGAGATGAGGAGCGTTAAATGAAATGAACATTGCACACCATTCCATAGACTTACTTTTTATGCAATAAAAAGTCGCTAAACGTTTGGAGCGTTGCGTCGTCCCCTTCGGGAGAGAAGGCACATGCAATGAGCTCCTTTTGCGGATTCAGTCTAGTCTGCAATAGGAACTGCGCAGAGCTCTCTGTCGGCACCCGACCGTCGATCCGGAGTGTATCAGATGGGAAGAGCGTGTTCCAAAGAGGGGAATCAGCACTCAAGGTCCGACCACCGACCTGACGGGCGACAACAGGTGCCAACTGGGGAATGGAAGTGTCCACAGGCATAGCAATCTACAACGGAAATGAGCGAGAGCCACCCTGCTGGAACAGTTCAATTCCTCACCTTTCCCATCCAGACCTGTGGGGCCACCTGAAACGCAGCTTCTGGGTCATGAGGTCGCCCGTCTTGGGCAATTTCCGCGTCTTGGTCCTTTTCCAAGAACATGTCGAAATCTTGATCGGTTGCCTCGCAAGGAGGAGTGTCTACCTCCATCGGGTGACTCCTGGCCTCCTGCTGCTGCTCGGGTTCTGGTTCTGGTGCTTTCTCCGTATCTTGCGGGGCGACCTCTGATTTCGGAGATGACCATAGAGCGTTCAAATCAAAGGATGTACGCCCGGGAGTGTCCGGCATGACTGGTTGTGTCGGCGACGTTGCAATCATAGAAGGCGGCTCAGAAGAAGCGGGAGGAATATCCAATGGTGGCGGGGGCGCAGACTCGGGTGGCGCTAGAGCTGGCGGATCGGATCCAGTGGGCATGACAGAGGCATCCAAAGTGGGCGTGGGCAGATGATCACCAAATATTTCCTGAGTAGCGGGCTCGTCGTCCAGGTGAATGAGATCTGCGATATCTAATTCTGGCTCGGGCGAGGTCTGGGGGTCGGAGGCGGACGGCGCAAACAGGGGATGTATTGGGGGTTCACCAATAGGAGGTGAATAGTTGTCATGATGCATAGAGAGTCGGCCGCTCCACGTGGCGCTCTGTGGTGCGATTGGGGATTCGGGCGGGATCGATCCTTGGGAAATGGAACCGGCTCTGTCCCGTTGGTGTTGCTCAGCGGCCTTGAGTCGCGCTTGCCGCTCTCTCTCCCGACGTTCCTCTTCTCGATGCTCGTCCTCTTTTTCTCGCTCCTTTTCTCGTTCGCGCATCAAGGTCGCTGACTCGCCGTTGACATCCTCGATGTCTTGTAAACCCTTGTGTGTGATCTTTGCGCGAGGAATTAAAGTCTTTTGGAGAATGGAATGTTCCAAGGCCTCCTTTTCGGCGAGTTTGATGGACTCCTTGGTTTCTTCATTGGCCAAATCTGTGGAACTCATTTGAGAAAGCTCCTTTGCGGAAATAGTACCATAGCATATGCGCTTGTGAATGACGACACGATCTGCCTGAGTCAGGTTGAAAGTAAGCATGCGAAAACGTTCCCTAATTAGGAAATCATTGATGATCAGTGATGAAAAGTCAATGTTTGTCGAGACTCACTTGTACTTGGGTCCAACACCTAGCTTGCCATATTTGTCGGGCTCTCCGTAGAGTTCGAACAGGCATTCCTCGAGCTCCGAGGCAAAAAGATCTGCCGCGTTCTGCAGTCGTTCCTTGTCTTCATCGGCGAGATTACCTGCGTTCAACTCGGGCTTGTTGCCTGACTCGTCATCGACGCTTACTTGGGGATACCGCATGAAGACTGGACGAAGCATGTCTCGGAGTTTCCCAAGACAGTACTTCCTGGCAGGGTCATCGTCCACGGAGAAAGGGACATCTGATGACTTTTTGCGTTTGGGCTCACGCGCTTGATGCGAGATGCCCGATTTGCGTTTAAGGTGGGGTGAACCTATCCTTTCTTCCGAGTACGACGTGCTAAGCTTGCGGTGGGTCTGAGTGTCTGAATGATGGTCTTCATCTGATGAATAGGCTGCGTGGCGCGTCCTGCGCTATAGATGCCATGTATCAGCAGACAAGTATGGAACACGGGCCGGTAGAACACACCCTAAAAGGCCGCTTCGCTCGTACGGTTTCGGATTCTGCCACATATTCGTCTTCGCTATCGGGGTCTTCCTCTGATTCCGAAGGCGATAATGCGGGTGGTGGCGTTGGAGGTTGTAGAAGTTCCTTGGGTGCCCCGTGATCGACAACATTGATCAAGTCGGGATGGACTTCTTGGCCTTCCCACTGCACTGCAGATCGGTCTGGTCAGCACACGTCGCCACGGAAAGCCACGACGAAAGCGGACAGGAAATGAAGGCGACACTGTATTGGACGCACTCGCGGGGCTCAGACTGGCCGGGGCGTCTACGAATGTACAGGGCGCTCAAAGTACACCAGATCATCTGACTCAACAGGCATAGGTGCTCGCCAATAACGTAAAGCCTCTCAGCTTGTGAAGATGCATGGGCACAACCGTTATGACAGCAACCACCATGCGAGGGACGGATGGTCTGGCAGTGAAGCGCGAGAACAGGTGCCTCAGACGACGATGGATAGCGAACAAGTTGTGGTACAGAACTTATATGCTCGATATACATTGTGCAGCCGCGCATTGTCGTAAAAAAAAGGAATGGAGACCGGTGACACTCACTGATCATGCGTCGACCAGTATTTTCGGTACAGGTAGGACAGACATACACCTCTACGGGTGAATATATGAGCAAAGAAAGAGATGAGGGCGATGAGACGACATACCAAGATCTTCAGCCTGCTCCATACTGAGCTCTACACAACTGAAATGATACCTGGTGTTTGAAGGATTGTACTCATGAGACTGGCGGACTGCGGGTAAAGTACGCACCACTCGTTACACTCTGAGCAGTAGACCATTGGAGATCCATCGTCGGGTTGATTGCAGAGACAGTACGTGTGCGCTACGCTTTGGTCGTGCTTTGCCTGAGCCTTTGATCTTGTGCGTGTCTTGTTCTCCTTTTCAAAGTCACTCACGGTGTCCTCCGACCTCGACGGTTTTTCTTTCGCGCGGGTTTTCGGTCGTGAGCGGGCGGGCATGACGATGAGTCAAGAGGACAAGTCAATTCAAACTCCGAACTTTTTCGCTGTGGCAAGCTACACTTAGAGTTGGACATCGACGCTTGTCTTGATCGCGCCATGTGCGGACGACACTTAGCGAACCCGACGTACGCGACGACCGGCGCATACACTCACCACTGTTGGCCTGTGCGACAAGGCGGTGTCTCCCTTGTACGCCTGTCACGTGTCATGACCAGCACATGGTGATACGGTGATCATTTGAATAAAGCCAATCAACGCTGGCCATACCAAATGGGGTGAGCACGGCCCTCCTAGCGATTGCGCCACTCAGATTCATTGCCAACCTATGAATGGCCACCTGTGGAGACGCCATTGGGTCAGAGAGGACACAAGTGCGCAAGGAGACATCGTTGCTGCACGGCGTTGTCAAAGTTGCCATGCCCTCCGTCATTTCATCTGCTGACCGAGGCGCGTATGTCTGACACATTGCCATTCATTCATTGCCCCCGAGACGTCATATACTTAGGGTCTTCCCCGCCTCCCACGATAACAGTGCCATGTCCTTTGCACGGGCGTCTCTCCACAGCCCACGTTGCTTCCGTGAGTGATATTTTTCTCCGCCCGTGCTATTCCTGCGTCCCGCCGGATCCGCCTTCACCGCAAATTTCCTGTTGGCCATCTTGCCGCTCTCATTCACTGCCCTCTTACTGGTCCTTTGCGTCCACGACGCCAGGGAACCAGTGCAGGATCGACCATCAAGGCAACATCCGGTCAGCTTCATTCATTTCCCTTGAGAATTTCCGTCCCTTTTCGTTGGCCGCTCCATATGTCTGCCGTCCCACCCGCCTTGTTTTACTCCTCTTTGCCCAACATGTGTCTCTTACGACAACCTACTGACCTCCCTTGTGTTCTGCTCTATACCTCCTCAGGTCGGGCGCTATCCTTGTCGTCCACGTTCCCACTCCCATCCGTTTTTACGTTCGGCGCGACCCACACCCCGTCCTTTCTTACTACATCATTTCGTCTTGCGTTGATCGTGCACTACATGCGGTCCATGCATGGCCATTCTTGCACTATCTAGCTCCTCTGAACCCCATTTCCTCGATCGCTTCCCGATGGCTTCACAGCACCATAGCAATCTCAAATCCCAGCCTATCCCGTTCGCGCTTTCTTCACCAAGTGCAGAGTCGTCTGCCTCTTTTCATCCGTCGATATACCATGACTTGTCCGAGTCTTCACAGACGACGTTTAAACAACGCATCCGAGCCTCCTTGGAACACGGTCTCAGGACTGCAACTCGGTCGAGGGTCAGGGCTACCTCCCCTGATGACTTTGATACCGTCTCCGCCAAACCAAGGGACAAAAATAAGCCGTCGTCTGACGATACCGTCAAAAAGGACCATGACAATGAAAAGTCCAAGTCGGCCATGTTGGAGCGACTCGAATTCAAAGTAGGATTTCGGCGTGCTCCTCGCAACCCGGTCACGCGTCCTTCAACTCCGACCGTATCTTCTGCGGACCAGAGTAGGGTCAGTACAGAGCATGTAAACAATGTGGAGATGCATGGTCAGTCTCGCGTGGCAGGTTGGACGAGCTTCATCACCCCTTCCCTACGACAAGCCTCAGTGTCTTCGCCTGCAGTTCATCTCTCTTCACCTTCCATACCTTCCCCTAATTCTCAGCCGGCCGCGATGGTTAATTCGACATCGAGTGCTACGACTGCTTCTACTGCGCGCGACCGCACCCGTCGAGCGACTATGCAACCTACAATTAGGGAAATCAGTGCGCCACAACCTCTACTTCCCCGTCGGGAACAGAGGAGCGGTCCAGGATCTCCAGAACGCAGTGGGTCAGCGTCCCCGCGAACCAGTAAATCTAGACCATCTGCCATATTCACACCATCTTCGCCCGGTGCTCAGTCTTTCGTCGATACCTCTCGACGAAGCGGTCATTTGCCAAGTCCGCCTGGTTCTCCCAGTCCACAGCCCGGTGGAAGAGGGCGCTTGGGGACGACGGCCAACAGGCCAGGTGCCACAAGTGCAGCATATCTTCCTTTCAACACCCCGCCATCGCCTCCTACACCAAGCCGTGCAGCAAGCCCTGGCCATGCTCGGACACCAATGAGGCGAGTTACACCAATTTCTCATCAAGGTTTTGTTTCTGTCTCTGCTACACACCTACCTCCAACTCCTCCAACAAGCAATCGATTCTCGATCAACGCTCGTCGACCGTCGGTTGAGTCTGTAACCAGACCATCAGTTAGTAGCTCCCGCAGGTCATCGGCAGAGAGCTCCCATAGATCATCGACGGAAGGACCCAGACAGGGTTCAATAACAATGGATAGCCAGTGGCGCTCGACGACGTCTCCGTCTCCTCGACCCACCTCTCCATCTTCTACCGCGCGGTCTCGTGCCACTTCCCCAACACAAAGACCTCTTGGATATGTCCACAATCGTAATTTCAATATATCTGTGGCCTCACTCAGCTCAGCCTCTACTCCCGAACAACGTGAACTGATTCGTTCTGCGACGTCGTTGTTATGCAAGGAGTTACGTAAGCCTCCACCGCACTTGTCACGCAGCCGGCGTGCTCGAGAGTGGGCCGAGGTAGAGGCCCGATTGCAACCACTGGTGCGACTGGAGCGCATCTGGGGGAAGAGCGGAACCTTACCAGGAGCAAGCTCCAGCCAAATTGGCGGTTCTAGTTCCACGGTCATAAGTAACGCTGGAGAGGATAGAGAGAGGAAACTCTTTTATGAAGCGCTCAAGGATGGTGTGGTTTTATGCGAGTAAGTGTTATCGTTGTCGAAGCAGCATGAATGACAACTTAGACCCACCTAGATTGATGAACAAACATATCCCTTCTGCGATTCTGAGAATTGATCCGCGGGAAGATGGCTTCAAGCGTACGGGCAACATCAGCAAATTCCTCGCAGCTTGTTCTTCTCACGGAGTACCTCCTGATGACCTCTTCTATCGTGACGACCTTATCGAAGCAACTCCGGAGTCACTGTGTCGTGTGGCAAGAGCAATCGTTTCCTTCTTGAACCTATTTGAAACGCCACCCGTCGGTCGGGGGAAAGTGATAACTGGTCGGGGTAACAAATCTGCGATGGATGTGGGTTCCAATAATAGCCCTCACTCCCCTCCATCCCTCTCGACCGCCGCTTCATCAACAGCTGACCTAATGCAGCGATCAGTTCCCCCCCCTCCTGCTCGAAAAGGCTTGGCGTCACCAGAACCAGTTCTTCCACCGCTACGGTCAGACAGTCCTCAATCGGGAACGTCCTGTGGTACGGTACGTAATGTCAAAATACCAATTTGGATCACCGGCCCGGAAAATAACGACGTTTTCTTCATCCAGGTAACCACACCGACTCCTAAATCACCCCTTCCCCCGCGCATTCATCCGGAACTGAACCATGGTGGCAATGGCCTTCTGCCTGATTCCAATTCACTTGACTTTCCAACACGAGAGCCACTATCTTCCAGTCCTACTATGGGAGATTCTACTCAAGATCTTCCGCTCAGACAGTCAAGAACGTCGAGTGATATCACGGAGAACACCGCATACTCTAGTATATTCGATCTTCGCCGCAACAGTAGTGCTCAAAACAAGTTTGGTACTATCAGGACTGTCACCACTGAAGCCACCTCGCTTGACTCAGAGATCCCATCCTTTTCCAGGACAGAAGCCAGCTCTGTAGCTGCGTCTTTGGCAGAGGAAATGGCCTGGAGGCGGGATAGTTCCCGGACAAGAGATCGAAGACCTAGCGAACCCGCCACTCCTGACCTTGTCAGTCTGCTCGAGGAAGAGGAGAACAGCGCATGTGGATCAAGCTCTCGCGACACTGCTCGAGCCCGATCCCCTGTAGACAACGCCCAACGGGACCGTGAACCTGAGCAGGTTCGTGTTCGACTCGGAAAAGGGAAATGGCCCGATGATTTCATGGATGCCTTCCATGCAAGCCCTATTCCTATCCAGAAAAAGGACAACCGAGAAGAGCTTTCGCTTGGTTTCAGCCCTGCCTCAGCCTCTCCATCTCGAAAACCATACCTCATTGGGGTTTCCCGCCACAATGATGGTAGCGAGTCAGTTCCATCCTCCCCACGCCGACCCACTCATCGACCTAGGCAGAGTGTGGATCCTATACTCATGCCCAAGGAGTCTATCCTACGTCGTGATGTCAGTCCTGATAGCCCTCTCCCGAGCTCTCCTGGTTCAAAAGTGATATTGCGCCGCTCAAGTACAAGAAATGGCGCCCGCCGCAATGGAATCTATATACCCCGTAGCGGTTTGGACGATCTGGACAGAGAGGGCAGCTCGTCCGCGGTACCATTTCCTAGGGCGGTATCTGGGGATCGCAGCAGCCAGGCATCGCCCTCACCCGACTCTCCGCTTAGCCATCTAGACGGGTACCGCATACGTGGTCGACTCTACAGCGAATTCGATGACCCGAAGATAAGACCACGGAGCCGACCGAATTCTAATGATGAGCCTTGGAGGCAACGCCGTTCCAGGTATGGGAATATCGTCGATCTTGGGATACGTAAATAACAGAGGTGCTAGTGATCTACCAGGTCGCGAGTCGATGGATAGTAGTGCTGTACGCCAGACGATCGTAGTCGAAGAAGAGGGTAAAGCAGCTGTCCGATTCGTGAGTTTTGTTTCCAGAGACGTCATCTATGTATACTAATGTATCTCCACTCAAGCAACTTGGTAACTGTATCGGTCGAGGTCAATTCGGAGTTGTCTATCGGGCCTTGAACTTGACTACGGGGCAGATGGTGGCTGTTAAACGTATTCGACTGGAGGGTCTGAGAGAAGAGGAGGTCATGCAGCTCATGAAAGAGGTCGATTTGATGAAACGTTTGTCGCACCCAGGCATTGTCAAGTATGAGGGCATGGTGAGAGATGAGGAATTCTTGAATATCATACTTGAGTAAGGGAATCACCTTGATTTAACCACTTGATTGCTGATTCTTGTTCAAGATATGCGGAAAGCGGGTCGCTCGGACAGACACTGAGGGCCTTCGGGAAGCTGAACGAGCACCTTGTCGCCGGTTATGTTGTCAAGATCTTGGAAGGTTTGCACTACCTTCACAAATGCCAGGTCGTCCACTGTGACCTCAAGGCCGCTAATATCCTCACCACCAAGACTGGGAATATCAAGCTTTCAGACTTTGGTGTCTCTCTCAATCTTCGGGCAATGGAACGCGAACTCAACAATGTTGCCGGCACTCCCAACTGGATGGCACCTGAGGTGATCGAACTCAAGGGCGCTTCGCCGAAATCCGACATCTGGTCCCTGGGGTGTACCGTCATCGAACTTCTCACCGGCCGACCTCCTTATGGGGAGATTTCAAATAGCATGACAGGTGGGTGTCGATCGATTCATGTGTTTATCACCCGATACCATTGATTCGATTGGATAGTCATGTTTCGGATCGTCGAAGATAAGATGCCACCCCTGCCGGAGGACTGTTCCGATGCACTCGAGGACTTTCTTCGACAATGCTTCCACAAGGACCCTTTACAGCGGCCAGATGCGGAGAGGCTCTGTGAACACCCATGGCTAAGGCTAAACTGGGATGCGCTGAAGGTATGGCCGTCCTGGTGAGAATGCGGTGTAACTAACGTGTCCACTAGGAGCTCCGATCTCAGGATAGCATCCCTTTCCTACGCCGCGTCAGTACCGACCTTCAAAAAACAGACGTTGCCAAAGTGCTTGCCCGGATCGACTCGCCGCCCATCGTGGAGGCACCATCGTCAGGGCCTCCTGCAGGAGAGGAGCCCACTGATTCACAACGGAGCCCCTACCTCGGACCGACATCACCTTTCCCCGATGACACCTCATTCTCACCTCGAAATCATACCTTTGTGAAAACGATATTTGGGAAGCGTAAGCAATCATTTATCTGCAGCCTTACACTTCTCAACGAGAATACCACAGCGATGGTTTGCAGCGTGTGTGTTGCAAGCGTGAAGAAGAACGCGGTTGTTTGTGATCGATGCAGCCTCATAGCCCACTCAAAATGTGCGTCGGACGCAGCGCCGACTTGTGACCTTCGATCGCAGCTCCTGCTGTACGCGCAGATTGCGGAGAAGGGCAACACCAACGTGTTCTACAATTGCCAGGATGGCGCAAACCCCTCTTCCCCACTGGCACATACAACAATGATGGCATCCGAAGTTTCATTCGCCACACCCTCTCCACGCCCAACGGCTGATCTCCCCTCACCCACTTCTACCTTGCCCCCGAAGCCACCTGCTGCATTCAAGATCATATCTGGCTTTGGACGTTCCCGTTCATCTCTATCCATCGCCCATCCGTCTGCCTTCCCGTCCCCAACCCCCGCAGCTAACGCAGATGACAAGGGTCCAGGGCGGAAATCATCCAAGCTTCGGCACAGCATCAACTCGAAAGAGCGACCCGAGTCTGAGTCCAGCAACAACACGGATCCAAAGAGCATCAACACAATGGACAGTCAGTCCAGTCGACAAGAACCGAGACGATCTTTTTTCTCGATTATGGAACCCGATACCGACTCGGTGGCCCCGACCAGTCGACGTGCCTCTGCAGGTGCAAGCTCGTCCAAAATTACTTCGAACGGAGGCTCTGCGTTCGAAAAGGTGCAGCATGATGTTCCTGACACCTCCACTGGAGACTCTGGCCAGAAGAAACGAAACAGCGACAAGCATAGCAATTGCGTGCTTCAATAATGTCTTGCATTACGACGTTCATGGACAGTACACGAACATCCTCACGCCCTATCTTACATCTTTGCTCAATCCTCCCCCAGCGAGCATATTTTACGTTATTCTATGACCTGTTAAATAATGTAGCTTGTATATGAGTCATGCTTTGAACATTTGGGACGCCTCTTACTCTTGGTACATATTCCCCATCTTCCTCATGCCATTCAGTTATACCTCCGGCATACACATCTTTACTTTGTATTACATAGTACATGGTTCGGATGTCATACATCCAATGTGTGATAGCGACGCTCAGGTCTGCGAGATTGTGGTAATGAGTGAAGATACAAATGCCAACTTCATTACCACTCACCTCTCCCAGACGTCCTCGGCTGGCAAGGTACAGAGCGCCGGTATCACCCCAGATTTGATAACGGGTAATCTTATACTCGTGATCAAAGTCTAATACATAGGTGAACGTTTCATCCCAGCTTTCGCGGGTGGCGCTCCATGTGAACGTCGCAGTTCCCTTGACCGACACCCCTCCGACATCGGGGTCGACGACGTACTCTGAGAAGTACATGTTCTCGTAGGTGATGAGATCAGCGAGGGTGGAGAGGTAGTGCCGCACGCCGTCGAGACCTCGAAACGGCCTGCCCAAGAACGGGGCGAATTTTGGGAGACCATGTTCGATGACCTCGCACTGACGGCTGGAAAAGTGTGCGAGGATCGTGTCTATAGACCGCTCGTTGGCAAAATCGTTGCAAAAACGATGTGCGGCGGCGAAGAGGAGCTGTTTCGCTTGGACGGACATGACGACGGCCACGAGGCGCGTGCGGTCCGGTTTTGGAAAGGAAAATTAAAGACAGGATCCGAAGCTCGTCTCTGCCTTTGCGCTCTTTCTCTCTTCTTTTTCTTCTCTTCCCATGTTACGACCTCCAGTGGTTCAGCAGCAGGAAAAAGTCAGGTTTGCGCGTACTCTGTAGGTTTTTTTTCCGCGTGTCTGCCATTGTCAGGTGCACGTCAGGGGCCTGATCACCCCGTTGGCGGCAGATACCCGACCACGGACGACGATGATTATCCCTGCATCGATCGCCAGGCAAAACATACCCTCTCTCGCGCGGTTCAGTTTGACACCCAGATAAAGGACCTCGATGTGAGCCATTACGTTCATGGTACTGTTGCCACCCTTGTTTAAAGAATTCTTTTTTTTTTCAGAGCAAGCTGCGAGAACACTTGGGCAATTTTAGAGCGATCGAGTCTTCGATCAAGGGCGCGGTAGCAGAACTCAATGTGCGTACTCGCTTTTTGCACTTGCTGACGACCTCTTTCTTAAATGACACACCGGCAGAGGAATATACAGCGGGCAGACCAAGCCCTGAATTCGGACATACCCAAACTACGGGACGAGCTACAAGACTCGTTGGTTATTCTTCAAGATCTCTCCACAACACTTCCCCGCATCCGTTCACGTGTCGCCAACATTCGCCATGCGTACGACTCTGGTCGAACGAAAGTGAGCCGTCGCTTCTCGGGCTATTTGGACGTGCTGAAATATGCTTTCAGGCCCAGGAACTTGTCAGCAATTTGATGTGGCTGAACACAGACTTTCGAGAACGTTGGAGACTCATCATATTCACTTCCTCAGCGCCAGTATCCTGGCGATGGAAAACACTGATGCGGCTTGCATGCGCAGTTTTCATGGTTACCTTTTTGTGGGTTACCCTAGTTGCCTTGAGTGGTGCCCATCGAGCACATCGACAACGGCTTGTTTGGGGTGAGAGGCTGATGTATTGACCCCTCGTGCGTTTTTAGTTTCTTTCGTTCCTCTACGATAGCCTAGCGGACTATCTACTCCAAAATTCCGTCACACATTCCTTGGCTCTCACTTGTCTCGCACTGAAACGATTGCACCTTAATACTGCTGTGTATATGTATTTCCCATGTATTTTAGAAACTGTAGAGTTGTGCATTACTTGTTTGACCTCGAGAGTGGTGTCATGACTCGCATGGCTTCCGTACCCAGAACAAATAGTTGCATTCAGCGGCCCCCCATTGGGTCATACCACGAGACATGAGTTGCCAGTTGCCGGTCCAGGGTAGGTAGATGATACCTCGCACTTCAGCCTCTGTGCGGGTGGGAAGGCCATGATCATATGTACGTGTTATCCACGGCTTTCCATAGACCTCCGGGATTGAGGATGGTGAAGAATATGTCGAGAAGAATGACACGAGCTCCAAAGGGTTGATGAACTTGGAGTACGTGTGGGTCCCCACTGCAACCTTTCGTAGGACGTGCTCCGCTGCGACGATAGTTAGCAAGTAGGAGAGCGGCGTACGAGCAATAGTCGAGAGGAAAAGGTGTCCGCCAGGCTGCAAAGGCTGCGGGTCAGAAAGGAAAACAACACGGGTCCAACGGTTACACACTTTGACCAGTTCTGCGCACGTCGATAGGAAGCCAGCAGGGTTGTCGACGTGTTCGAGGACCTCCATCGAGCACACCACGTCGAACCGTTTTGACTCTTTCAAGAGCTCCTCTGCACAAGTGCTGCGGTACACGAGTTGGGGAGAGGACAGTTGCGGATCAGCGCTGGCATGGGCGGACGCAATGCCAATATTCGACTCAGAGGCGTCGATGCCCAGCGTGCGCGCACCCATCCTTGCCAGGCTCTGTGAGATGAGCAGCTCAGTCGGTGCATCCAGAGACCAAACTGGATCTTACTTCAGAGAGCAGTCCACCACCACACCCGACGTCGAGGACGTCCAGTCCATGGAGAACGTCCCGTCTCTGCGCCATGCTGTCTCCTACTTGCTCTCCTTTTTCCTCGCGCGTGGTCTCGATTAGTTTTTCACGGATGTATTGCACCCTGGTCGGGTTCATGCGATGGAGCAACGCGAACTCGCCATGTTCGTCCCACCACAGCGAAGAGAGACGGGAGAAATGCGCAATCTCGTCCGCGTTGACGCTCGGTGCAGCGGACGCGGTTTGGAGTGACCGAATACTTTGAGACCAGCGCGTCGCTCGTCCAAGTGCGTTGAAGCGCATAACTAAGGTCGGAAGTAATTGGTTTATCTTTCTCTAGCGAGTGAGTCTCGCGTCAATACTCTCCATTGATCAATGAACGAAATAATGGTGCTATACAGATAATTACGCTTACGCTGTCTCGACACGTACGAACATCCACTTGTCTCCAACCCGCTGCATTCGACCGCCACCTCCGCCCGTCTGCTCCGCGTCTAATGTCTCCTCTACCTCGTTCTCTGTGTCCATATCATTGTGTCCCATCAGTTGATTGTTAGCCATTGGATCGTCACTTGGCTCGTCGTCTCCGTTCAAGACAACAGCATCGGATTGCTCCATGACATTGGCGTACTCGCCTTCATGTCGGTAGTTGCCATGACCTCCTCGCCCACCCATGTAGTTTCCTCTGCCTCTGCCTCTGCCTCTGCCACCCCGCCCACCGTTGCGCCATGTACCGTGGTCTTCCTGGTTTCCCTGTTGCCACTGACTTCCCTGTGCACCGTTGAAGCCACCGTTCATCATCCCAGCAGCCGCCATGCCCCCAGTGACCACAAAGTGCATCAGTTCCTCCTGTGATGGGGGACAGCCGTACGTAGTCTGCCACATGATTCCTAGCGCTTCCCACGATGAGGGGTTCGTAGCATCAAATGCGGCTAAATCAAATTGGTCAAGACCAGGCTGTTGCTGCTGCGACGCGGAACTCGGGGTATGCGTTTCAGTATTCTGCGCAGGTGTACTCGCAGCTACCAAAGGCAACTGATCAGATACAGGTATATGATTATCTGGCGGGACCCTAGGCCTAGGATCTACAGATGATTCCATCGGTGCAGGTGCCTGCGTGTCTTCGGCTGACGTTGATCTCGAGGGCGAGTTGGATGTCACCCTGATATCACGTCCAAACTCGTCTTTGCCAGGTGCGCTGGCAGGTAGTTCAGGTTCATGCAGTTCTCCGTCGGTCAAGGGAGGACTGCTTGACCGCATATTTCGCCATTCTTCGTGTCTGCGCGGGCTGCGCGAGCGGCTGTGTCTTTGGCGCGAAGGAGGGTCCCAGTCCCGCTCGCGATGTCTGAAACGATCACGATTGTGGTGATCATCCCATCGGCCACGACCGCGAGAACTACCACGAGGATATCGCTCGTCACGAAAATCGTGTCGATCTCGTGGACGATCTGAGTAGCCATTACGACTAAATCGTGGATCCCCTGGAGCGTCAAAACGCGAACCTGTTGCACGGGGTTGCCGCAAAGAAGGATGCAATGGCTCTGGTATCACCGTGGAAGGATTTGTATCCGTCGGCGGTGGTGTCTGTCCTGACGGGGGTGTCGGTGAGCCATTAGCAAGCTTGGCAGTAAGGGCTAGCTGTTGCAAGAGCGCCAATTGACCCTGCTGAAGTTGGGGGTCTGTATTTGGTAGTGTTTGGCTGGAGGATTCCTTGGTCAGATACAAAAGGCAAGAGATGCAAGGTTATTTACTTGGGGCCGGTAATCTGAGCTGCTTTTCCCAGCAAAGCAAGCAAGGTGGCCTGCACATCAGGAGGGGCAGCAGTGGGGACGGGAGGAGCCGGTTGAGATATCATGATTGTCACGGGCGCTTCTGTCGTTGCACGTGGATCGGTGGGGGGTGTCGGATTTACAACGATTTCTGACGAAGTAAACCAAATAGCGTTTCAGTAACAAGTTGATGGTCTCATTTCATTGGAGGCGAGAATGCCAGAAACAATAGGTAGAATTACACAAACAGAAATACTTAGCGGCCACATGTTTTGGTTCTGATAAGCACCTTTTTGTATGTCCGACAAGATATCCCTCAGACGCGTCAGCACCGCCGAAGGAAAAGTATTCGATTTGAGCCATATGTCAAGAACTTTCTTCGTCTTTTCCTGTGGTTAGATCAAGTAAGAACGTTGTACTTTGTTAACTACCCTTGATGGGGAAGACAGAAGTCATGTGATATGACGCGCAACGCGTCTGCAGGTTCCACGGACAGTCAGATTGTGGCAACGATATTGCAGACCGTTCGTGCGAAACCAGCGACCGAGTGCAGAAACTATTTTCATGGGAAGCATGTTGCAATAACTAACCTTTGCTTCGGAGTTGTTCAGAGAGGCCATGTCTTGGAAAAGTCCGTCCAAAACGCCTTCAATCTTGAGGAGAAACGTTGCAGCATTACCCTTTTCCAATTTGATATCACCCGTGATGCCACGTTTGTTCACTGCACTCCGAGCAGCACGCGCCAATGCGTCAAAGGCATACAAGCTGGACACTTTGGCCGAGTTCGGCAACGACTTGTGAGTCCGATAGAGAATTGCAACCAGCTTCGTGTCATCCTGAGACGTGATAAATCGAAGATTACAGAGACTGGAAAATCACTTGGTACGCACTGCAAGTGATTTGATGGCGATCTCGATCAGCCTGGTCATTTTTGAGGCAGAGACTCGTTTTGCGTTGACGACCTCTTTTAAGGTATTCTCAAAGTCCTAAAAGCCATGCAGCTAAAACATATGGAGAAATGAGAGGGACGCACCTCGAGAGCAGCCATGTTGGATGGTCACACATCTAACAAAGACTGAGGTGCCTAAGGGTGTGGCGTTATAATAATTTTGTTTGTTTATGTTGTGGCCTGCGGGGGCATTCTCGGGTGGGCTGAGCGGGATTGACGTTGATGTCGACCCGGGCAAAGGCGACGTTGGCTGCTTCATGTGCCATCTCTGTGTTCATCATATGGGGCGTTCACTACCAGCAGACTAAAGAACGCGATGTATGTGTCATATTTCTCCACTGTGGAAACATCTCACAATATACAGGATATGTTCCGAGGCGTGTTGCGCGATGACGAACGCAGAAGAGAAAAGATACGGCAGAGGCAACAAGAATACGAAGAGTCACAACGCAAGCGAGCAATGTACGGGCACACGCAGACAGTTGTCTCTGGTGAACAGAGTTGATGCTGGTGCGGTAAGCTAAGGGGAAACTTAAGGTCGGTCATCGCAACATGCCTATAATATGTAGTTGAACATGTAGCAAGGCCAGATCTTTGGTCAAAGATCTCCCAAGAGGTACCAGTGAACGCTGGCACAGCGTCTTCGATAGACTGCAATCTGGGTAACCTTGCAGCAATCAGCCGCCACAGTGCGTGACAATGTACTTAGTTCACTATGTAGCTTATGTTGACGGCGGGCTTGGCCACCAGGCGGTACACCGAGTTCATACCGGTTCTTGCAAGCGATGACGCTACCATCACGTGGTGTAACCAGCCAATCGGAAGCGAATCTCACAATTTTTTGCGGGTATCCCATGTTGTCCGAGTCGTCGTGCTTATCGAGTGGGTGGTGAGGCCAATCTGTGCGATACAAGGTGTGTCTACCTTTTCATAGAGAAAATGTTCGTGACATCGTTGCAATTGGAAGGTAGAAAAAATGCATGCAGCACTGCTCATTGACGAGATTCTCCGACTTATTTTCGAGACCGTCCTGAACGACGACAAACCATCACTGTGCTCTGCTGCGAGGTGTTGTCAAGCATGGAAGGGACCTGCCCTGGATCTCATATGGAGACGACTTCCATCAGCCATCCCGCTCCTGTCTCTTCTGCCAGGTTTCTCAATGGAGAATGATACCATTGTACGTTTCTTCGGTTCCACTGCATCGATTGTTGCTGACTCATTGTATAGCGACTTGACCAAAGAACAAAGGACGTATCACTTGCAGCCTTCAAAGCGTATTCCATTCGTGTCAAGCACGTCGTACACTGCCATCGTGTACTTGTGGACCTGAAAAACTTTCCTATGCACTTTCTTGATCAAATAAGTAACCTCGAGTCGGCCCGCATTGAAACCAGAGCCATTGGGGAAGTTGCCTTGCGTATGAGCCTGGCTGCTCGACTCCGGGTCCTCGCGTTGCAAGTTGGTTACGCCAAACCTAACCCGATCTCGACAACCGTGCACAGTATGATGTCTCTCTTGCAAGGGTGCTCCTCATTGGAGCAACTGTCTGTCAGAGGACATTCATCAGAATGCCTTCATGTGCCTCTCAGCGGCATCACAACCTTGCGTTCGTTGTCGCTCCACCTTTCGTCCTTGACAGAACAGTCCCTTA
The DNA here is from genome assembly GCA_038093375.1 of Xerocomus brunneocitrinus. Classification (NCBI taxonomy): domain Eukaryota; kingdom Fungi; phylum Basidiomycota; class Agaricomycetes; order Boletales; family Boletaceae; genus Xerocomus; species Xerocomus brunneocitrinus. The sequence goes on along the minus strand of JBBPSB010000003.1, from coordinate 119,331 downwards.
TGACAGTGTCTACCTTCCCGCTCCTGGTATATTTCGACGTGCATGCGGACCACTTATCATACGACTCTTTGTCGGCTGCAATCGCTCGCTCTTGTAACAGCCCCTTCTTTCCTGCATTGGAAAAGCTGAAGATCCGTACTCAGGCGGCGCTCGTAGCGTTGGTAGTTCAACAGCTTCCCCGGAACAAGCTTTGTTCTCTCTATGTGGATGTTACAGGTCCTGCCCCATCGTCAGCGTTCGATGATCTATTCAAGGCGATGGTTCCCCTACCACTACATGAATTTACACTCGAGTATGCAATCTCCTCGGAAGAAACACCCTCATACCCACCGCACAACGTCTTCACGCTGGAGCAATTTCGACCGCTCTCGAAGTTACCCCTCAGGCGTTGCATACTCGACACTTCATTTCCGCCCGACCTGCCGGATGCAGCCATCGAGGAGATGGTCAGTTGGTGGCCATTCCTCGATCGACTTGAGTTGGGATCTCGCACCGCCCTCGAAGATACAGAGACGACTTGGAAGCCGAGGAGTTCGCTGGCGAGCCTCTCTACGTTGGCGAGAGGGTGCAAGCACCTCAAGAGTCTTGTCATCAGCTTGGACTTGGACTCGGCACACTTGATTCCGGATTCGAGTCTGGGTTCCCTTGCCTCTCATCCTCTCACATCACTATCGATCACTTCTCGTTCTCGGCCTGATGTTCCATTGCTTTCTACAGTACTTTCCAGGCTTTTCCCATCCTTGAGGGACGTGACACACGGATTCGTTGGCGAACACGAAGATGCGTGGACGGCCGTTCAACCAAATGTTTCAAATATTTTTCATAGAGGCTTTTAGTCAATGACCCTAGAGATATGAACATGGACCATAGACATAGACATAGACAGCACATAGATTCTCATTCAGAGCATAGCAACATTTGATCATACACATGCTACATATCAAGATGATCTTATCTACACGACGGGCGGCTTGGTACCAGGAGCAAACGTGTAGGTCAGACCGCACTTCCCACAGTACTGGCGGTCTTTATGGAAGGCCATCTACAGAGAAAAGTTGAGAGGGTGTGGAGTAATAAACATCCTAGGGTCACGTACGAAGACACCTGCACCGCACTCGGCAGTCGGGCACTCGCGACGCAGACGCTTGATCTTGCCATCCGAGTCTACCTTGTAATATTTGAGGATGGCCATCTTGACCTTTTTGCGCTTGTGCTTGATCTTCTTAGGGGTCTAGATCGCCATCCATATTTCAGTATCAGAACGAATGACAGAGGAGAACAAGACCAACGTTGTACGTCTTCTTCTTACGCTTCTTGGCACCACCACGAAGGCGGAGGACCAAGTGGAGGGTGGACTCCTTTTGGATGTTGTAATCGTTGAGGGTGCGACCGTCTTCGAGCTGCTTGCCGGCAAAGATCAACCGCTGCTGGTCCGGGGGGATCCTGTACGAAGAGTGAGACGAATGGATCGATGAAACGGACGACCGACGTACCCTTCCTTGTCTTGAATCTTGGCCTTGACATTATCGATGGTGTCAGAGGACTCGACCTCGAGGGTGATGGTCTTGCCCGTAAGGCTGCGTTGGTCTGTCAGTCCATGTCAAGACACTGAAGAGAGTAAGCCTACGTCTTTACGAAAATCTGCATTGTCGGATGCCTCTGTCTGTCCAACAGACTAAACGGTGGAGTCGTCGACAAAAGCAAGAGCCGTCGTTGTAGTCAGGATGAAAGTTATCAGCCAAGTATTTGGCCAAACCTTAATTTTCTGTTGATGGTCCGTGCGTGACTGAATCAGCAAGCTATTTGATGACTAACACTTGATTACGTGATACAAAGGGTGACACGACGCGTCGCGTCCTATACTTACGTGCTAGCAAGTACAACGAAGGAAAGACACCATGGATAGCGACAACGACATGGATATAGATGCTGTCGTACCTTCCGCATCAAAAGGGAAGGAGAAGGCTGTAGACATTATCGCGTCTTCCGCCGGTGATAACCTCCCCTGGTATGTACTGGATGCACTTCTTGAGCTTGGAACCTTACGGTTATATTTGCAGGGTAGAAAAATATCGACCAGTCACGCTCAATGATGTAGTTTCTCATAAAGAGATTATAACTACAAGTGCGCACCATTCTTCCATCGCCCTTTCTAAAACTGGCTGACATCTGATTGCAGTCGAGAAGTTTATTGAGAAAAATAGATTGCCACACTTGCTCTTTTATGGCCCGCCGGGTACCGGAAAGACGTCGACTATACTGGCTGTTGCAAGACGAATATATGGCGCCCAGTATAAAAAGCAGATCCTTGAGGTGGGTGCACTGCAAACAGAATCCTAGTAACGCTCTGAGATGCACGTTAGCTCAACGCTTCGGACGATCGCGGGATTGACGTCGTACGCGAACAAATCAAACAATTCGCCGAGACACGCACGCTGTTCGCAAAAGGCTTTAAACTGATCGTCCTTGATGAGGCAGACATGATGACGCAGGCTGCCCAAGCAGCTCTTCGCCGTGTGATCGAACATTACACCAAAAACGTTCGGTTTTGCATCATTTGTAATTACGTGAACAAGATTGCCCCCGCGATCCAAAGTCGATGTACAAGGTTCCGATTCTCCCCGCTACCCATTGTGGAGGTTCAGAAACGAGTTGACACGGTTGTGGACGCAGAAAGGTAAGTGTCGAAGAATGTGACACTTGACACGGGTGCATTTGAACATATACTAGGGTGAAGTTAACCCCCGACGGCAAGCAGGCGCTTCTGAAACTCTCAAAAGGTGACATGCGAAGAGCACTTAATGTGCTCCAGGCATGCCATGCTGCCTATGAGACTATTGGGGAGACGGAAGTCTACAATTGTACTGGAAGCCCGCATCCCTCGGATATCGAGACGATAGTCAACTCCATGCTCTCAGATGAGTTTACGACGTCAATTCAAAGTATGTTGTTTACCTTCAGTGTGATTGAAACCAATGTACGTTCCCAGTGATAACGGCCATGAAGACTGAGCGAGGACTTGCTCTCCAAGACTTGCTTTCTGGTACATACGAGTATGTAGAAACAATCGATTTCAAGCCCCACTCCCGAGCGTACCTGCTGGACTTCCTTGCAACGATAGAGTGAGTAATCATAGTGATGTCTGCGGATTTCCAACACATTTTCTTTTCTTTTCCCTTCAGACACAGACTATCCACTGGTGCTAGTGAGAAGATCCAGTTATCGGCTCTATTAGGTGCCTTCAAGAATACCGTCGAATTGCAGTCAAAGTGACCCGAACACCGAGTGTAATACCTGTTCTGGAAACCTCTAGCACGTCACCATCGTTCTGTTGTCACTGTCCCCAGAAATTCAATTCAAATCCTTGCCATTACTACACTACCCCAAACCAAGCTACAATGCAGGTGTGTTCATATGAAACCCTAATATCATGATCCTTCCAGTTGTGTCAACCCTACAACGATGAGCGTTGCATTGATGTTACCAACGCTCCCACCCCGCCGTCAGATTGACCCATGAGAGGAGATGGCTCTGAGTGTAAGGCAAAGTTCAGGAACCACTCCTTGCTCATGTAATTCCGAATACTGAGTAGGTTATGGTCAGTACAATCTTCCGAATAGCTTAGCGTGCTCACCCATCAGGCAATAATATAACGACATTCATGCCCTCTGTCACAGCGACTTTACGTCCTTGCTCGGACTTTAACCAAGTTAGAGCACCGCTGAGTGCACTTCCGCTACTGCCGCCAACAAGAAGTCCCTCTTTCCTCATAAGGCGCTGTACGGCTTTCGTCGCCTCGTCATCGGTCGTCTTCTGCCAAGTGTTAATGTCTTCAGGATTCCTCGAGAGTACTTGTGGAATGAAGTCGTAGCCAATGCCCTCGATGACATAGGGTTTACCGGAGCCTTGATCATTGAGACTATCGGGAACCGCGAGAATACTGCCGACCTACCCCAATGACATGTCAACGAGGGCTATGTATGCCGTGATAAATGATACAGACCGGATCAACGCCGACGACAATGCAGTCAGGATTGTGGGTTCTCTTCAACGCACGAGAAATTCCAGTGATAGTACCTCCGGTACCTGCACCAGCGACGAAAGCATCAACTTTCATGGACGATGGTCTTGACGATGAGGCTGGGATAGATGTGACTGCATTGATTATCTCTGGTCCAGTCGTGCATTCATGGGCCAATGGATTGTTTGCCTGTTTACCATGAGCGTTTACTAAAGCCCAACGAGCTACGGCACATACATTACGATATTGGTCAAGGATGACAGCATGAGGAATTTCGCGCTGGAGCCTTTTAGCCACTCCTGCGATCGTCGGGGAATTCAGCCACGAGAGGCGCGAGAGATACAATGAGGATTCTACCTATATGGCTATTGGGGGAGTTCCAAGGTTCCTCGTCAGGTGTGCGAATGACTTGAGCTCCAAGGGCTCGAAGGATTGCTTCTTTCTCTTGCGACATCTTATTAGGCATGGTTATGATGACCGAATATCCCTTATCTAACGTATTCAGCAATCACCCAAACGGATAGAGTGGATAGTACCTTGATGGCACAGGTCATGGCGAGACCGATACCTGTTGTTGCCTCTCGCATCAGACAGGGCCGCATGTGTCATGTGCAAAGGAACAGACCTGTGTTGCCAGAAGTTGGCTCAATAACGACGCTCTGACCAGGAACGAGCACGCCCTCCTTCTCCGCAGCAAGGACCATTGCCTTTGCGATTCTGTCCTTTACTGAGCCGCCCACAGATAAGCATTCAAGCTTGCCAACTAGAAAAGAATGTTGACGCTTCCGAACAGGGGAATTATGGCAAAGACATACGCAAATTGCATTTGAGGCCTTCCCCAGCGGCGATCCTATCTAGCCTGATGAGCGGTGTGTTGCCCACAGCGTCGAGCGCACTGTCGAGAATGAGGCGAGAAGTCATGGAAAGAGAGCCGAGTTTACTACGAGCAAGACCCGGCCTTTTGTACCCCAAACAGTGCCACACAGGAAGTAACCACGCACTCACAGCTAACCAACTCCGCTGCTTGCTCAACGCCTGGCGTGCTGTTCGAATATTCGCCCTGCTCAGAGACCGAATTATTGCCAACTCAGATTCGCTGAGGCTGTTCCGGATGATCCGGATTTCACACCGTCTTGTGGACACGTCACGCATTGGTTATAAGTATTCAAGTACTACGACGACGGGTCGCTCATACAGTCGACTCCCTCTTAACCGATAGCCCTCGGTTTGGGGTGAGGTATCGGTTATCAGGGAGTATCGGGTCCATGAAAGATCGAGTAGTGACCAACAAAACGACTTAGGATCCGTACTAGCATCATTACACATGCTGCCATAGGTGAATACATAAGATACATTACATGTGCTACGTAGGGTATGGGCTATTGAGCTCGGCTTTTGCGAGGCCAACTCACGGCTCGGACGACACCGCAAGGTCTACAACGATTTCGGTGATGTATTCCTCGACACCCGGGGATGTTGAGGGTATCCGATAACGTTGGGTATGGGAGCAGTCGGACTTGGTGCTACGTCGTTGGGTCGTCGTGCGTCGCAGGCAAGGGACAGTGTACGTTGCAATGGCGAAGTCGGGGAGGCCAAGGGCGTCGTGCACATTGATGTATATCACTGCAAGGAGGGTTATTGTCATTTTGAGTGTATTTAACCCATCGTTTCTGCGAAAAGTATTGATTATGTAATAAATATATCTTAATTTGGAATTATCTATCAGTTTTCTACACCAAAATCTCTATCGGGTATCGGGTATCAGGTTTGGTCATGAATTTACTGCAAACCAACTCGGGAAATGCGGATTTCAGAGAGTATCGGATATATAGGGTATCGGTTAGGGAGTCGACTGCAGGGGAACATCACCCAGCCGGTTTTCAAGACAATGGTTTCCTTATCCAGGAAGCGAGCTGCGCGTTGTCACATCCCTGTTCGGATTTGAACAAAGACGCTGGAAATGTGGCGTTATTAGTGGCCACCCGCCGGTACCGCTGGCATCATGGCAAAGCCTCTTACTCGCATAAAAAGCGCCCCTGTCTGATAGGGAGTTGACCTGAAACATACTGGGGAGTCAGGTGTCACACTGTGGCCCTGATCGACGAGTCAAGCATGTCCACGCCCTTCCCAAAACCAATAAACCGTTGGGAAGCTACGGTGGATAAGCCAAAAGGGAATTCGCGTTTAATACGGAGCTGCCTTGCGTATTTAGTGGGGGAATGCTTGACAAATTACTAGGAGAAGCTTCAACGGAGATAGGGTTTTATAGGTTCGTAATAGGCAGCAGGCGAGCGTTGCCAGCTGAAATGATAAGGACTGAAGTACGGAATCAAGTATATGATGTTTCTACCCTCATGACAAGTATCATATGATCCGATAGCTGTTCTACTTTACAAATTCAAGTGTTTCGACAGGTCCACCGCCGGTGTCTCGATTTAGTGCAATTCTTCCAGGCGCAGCGAGGAGACATTCACTTCGTTCCTGCTTTCGAGGAACCATACATAGGTACTTTGAGAGGCAGTGAGAGAATAAGGAACAATTATAAGGAACCTGATGGTAGTAGAATATAACAAGCGACAAAGTTAGCGAGCGAGGTTTCAACACACCACTCACGACACCTCGCCGTAATACCCAACTCATTTTTCAACCCGTTCATCGTTCAAAGTCGCATATTTAATGCCATCCATTCCCGTTTCACGTTCAGCTTCATCTTGGTTATCCCGAAATCAGGCGGACCCGCCCACAGCTTCGGACATTCATCAATCACATACCCCCACTCTCCCCCCTCCAAGCTCACCAAAGGCGCCTACTTTCAAAAACTCCACCCTCAAGGGTTTCCAATCCGTCTTTCATCGTAAAACCCCTCCAATCTCCCCCTCGGTTACTTCCTTCCATTCGTCCGACTCTTTAGGAAACAACGCCCCAGATAGTCACAATCATCATCCTTACGCATCCATGCCACCTCCACCACGCTCAGTCGTCTCAAACCACGATACCCTTGACGATGATCAAGAATGTCCCGTATGTCTCGAGCCCCTCAGTTTTAGCTTCAAGTTGCCCGGCGAAAAGCCTCATGTTGTCCCCGAATGCGGTCATTCACTTCACGAAGTAAGCTCCCAGATCGTCTCATGTCCCACTCTCCCATATCCTCCCTTATAGGCCTGTTTTACTGCTGTTTATGGCCCTCCCCCTGCCCCGTCCAGATCTGGCATTCCTCGCAAGTCCAACCTCGGCGTGTGCGGTGTATGTCGCCGCCCCATGAAAGTTGGCGAGGGCGACAACAGCAAACTCAACAGTCAGTGTCTTTCTACATACCCGTCCAGCAGTACTCATCCCCCCCCTTATAGAATTAGCTGCCCTCACAGGCATGGGTGACCCCCATTCTCCCCCAGTTTATCCTGGACGTGATACACCAAACTCACGAAATCGCCGCGTTCCACCGCCATCCTCGACAACACCATACAACCCCATGGACGATGATCCCACTGATTATGCCCTTTCTGTAAAATCAACCCCCAGCGATTCTCACTACATTGTCGCACCCTCCATCCAGGTCCGACCCGAATTCTCTTCCATCGTTAGGTCTGGTGATGCATCCCAGCCACTCACTTGTATCGTCGTCATCGAACTTCCAGCAAGGCGCAACACACCCCAAATACCCGGTCCACTGGTGTCAGATCAATTTCTTCGAAATACCTCGGTACAAACACTACAAGATACCGCAGCACCCCAAGTATCACGTGAGCCAGAGAAGCAGCCTCCACATCACGCGTCCTCTGATGGTTGGGCTCCTCCCTATAATGCAAATGATACGGTATCGTCACGCTATGCGGCTTCACAAGCCCACGAAGAAGACTCTCCTTTCAATGCGATTGTCGAAGATCTCAGAAATCGAATTATCGACTGGAAGGGTCATGCCCTATCCGGGCTTGGCTCTTTGCAGATGTATGATTTACTCTCCGTCCGCCGCGATGCCCTTGTACGGGAATTTTTCGTCTATTTATTCAAGGAGGCCATTATCTGCGTGGTAGAGGAAAAGAAGCGCTCACTTGGCCGCTTCTTGCCTTCTCCTGCATTCAACGATGCATCGACTGCTATTTCCGGTTCAAGCAGCCAGTCCAAAGGTGTCCTTCGACTCAAGGGCCGTATCTATGTGCGGCACATCAAACGGGTTACCGTTGGCACTTCTGGAGATATGAGTCTCACGATTGAAATGGAAGATGAACGCTTGGATTCCTTTATTCTCGTCTTCAAAGATCGCTCTTCGCTCGAGTCGTGGAAGAACCAGATCCAAGCCCTCGTCACATCATTTCAACATCAGCATGCGAGCCATTCTCCCTCTGCGTTTGGCCGTGGTTTGGACATGGAAGAATTTGGCGCCTCAGATAAGGCGACTCGGATGCTCAGCGGTAGCACCGCGTCTACGACACCAAGCACCGTCGATAGTCTTCTCCAGACGTCTTCGCGGTCCACGCTCTCATCGGCCACGTCACATGGCTCGGTCCAACAACGACCAGCGCCAAACAAACTACAGACCCTGAGTGAGGAGGATGCAATACTGCGCTATGATAATGGCGTTGTAACACCACATGTATCATCAGGAGCATCCAACTCCCTTTCCCCTCTTCCCCACCCACCCCTTGACTTGATCCTCATTGTCTCCCTACCTCCTCCAAATTCGCATCGCAGTACTGCGGATCTCAAAATACGTGTTATCAAAGCATCACTCGACTTTATTCTTGCTTCTCTTGGAATAAAAGACCGCCTGAGCTTGGTGACGTTCGAAGTCGGCACAGGGGGGCGAGTACGGAAGACCCCCTACCTTTGCCCAGGGCGGACCCATAGCAGAAACAGATTGCAGAGATTCATTGACGAAACCGGGCGCCAAGATAGCAACCAGAATTTGGAAGACGAATTCTTGGTTAGGGCGTCCAAAGACGAAAAGACTGACGTGGTGACCGCCGTGAATCATGGTTAGTGATCTTCCTCATCACGTTGCTGATTGAGACCCACCGATGTCACATAGGCCTCGACGTCGTTTTGCAACGCAAGTCACGTAATCCCGTCTCAGGGATGATACTTGTCAGTGACGCCTCAGATAGCACACGACGTGCCCAGATGGACCTGGTTCTTGCCCGCGCTGAAGCTGCCAACATGCCCATTCATTCCTTTGGTTATGGTCGTTCGCATGACCCTGCCTCGCTTTGGCTTATGTCAAACCACACCAGTGGAACATATACGTTCGTCAAGGATTGGTACGATCTTCGGGCATGTCTTGCTGGTTGCGTGGGCGGTATGATGTCGATCGGCTTGCTCAACATGAAACTGCATATGAAGATTGTGGATGCGCAACGTTTCCGCATTCGCAAGGTCTCTGGTGGTCCCTCATCGATTCTGTCCACTGACGGCCACAATGTCGATATTGACGTTGGCGAACTGCGATACGGAGAGTGCAAAGAAATGCTTATCGAGTGCGAACTCGATAATACCGATAGTCGAGCAGCAAATGGACAAGGTCGTGGTCGAACGCTCAACGCAACCGATCAGTTCGTCCAATCCATGGGTCTCGACTCACTAGCCATCGAGGACCCCCCGAATCTTGTGGATGGCATGATGGATCGAATGATTGACGAAGTGCCTGTGTTCGAGGTGGATGGATCTTTCTATGACCCCGCCGCAACCAAGCAGGTGTCTCGACTCGCTCATCCTGTGTTGCTGACGATCACTCTCCTGCCTTCGGCTGCACCTGCTTCGCCAAAGCTTCCGAAACCCTCAGACCCAGTCATAGTGCGGCGTCGAATGGAACTCCTGGCATCGGACATGATCACCCGCGCACTTGTCCTCGTCTCGAGGAAAAACTTCCCTCAAGCCCAGAAAATTATGAATGAAACTAAACGAATTCTCCACACAGTTCTCCAAAACGTATCCAAGACGCTGCCGACGCCAAACGGCGACGGCTCTACATTACGCAACCGGAAAGAAATTCTTATCCTCGCGGCCGTTCGTGCGATGCAAGCTATCTTACAGGACCTCCAGATTTTGTCAGAGGCCCTGGAGGAAAACGTCGAGTTGTTTGCTCATGATCAACGGAACTTTGGCGCTCAGCAGGTAAGCCCAAACCCATTTACATTGGAAATTTAAGACAACTTTTGCAGGCCATGATACTGCGGGACCAGAAAAGCTGGAGCAATCGTAGCGCTACTGAGCGCTTGTTTTGGACCATGGATAATTCCATTGAGCTGGTCTCTCGGAGTGCAGACTGGGTGGCACGAGACTAGCATCTCTCCTTCCAACATTTACCCTCTTGTTGTCTTGCTGTTGTATGTATTGTTTGTTGCCGACCTTTACTTCTTCGCTCTTTTGGCCATGTTTCCCCACCCATTCCCTATTGTATGATGGTGTAATTTCCATCTGGTTGCCCTTCACGAGCGTGGTACATCTACAGCCGAGGATGTTTTTAATCTTTTATCTGTTTTCTTTCGGTTGTATGTTACCCTAGAATTCCCCAATCTTCCAACTTCCATTACTTTTTCCTAGGGCTGGAGAGTAGGGATAATAAAAGTCTCTTACTTGTGTCTTTACATGGAATATCATTATACGAAAATGACGTCGTCGAGGGATTTCACGCGTATCCAAGCCGCTGTTGTTCCTCCTTATTTCGTTCCAATACGTTGACTTTGCTGTCCGTTTCATTGAGGACGTCATCCCAAGCGACAAAGAGCTCCGAAAGCGTGTCTACCTAGAAAGAGATTCAGAGATTGGACATGGCAATGTTATAAGAAAGAGCTCACATGCGTTACATGACGTTCCACTAGGGCACTGATCCGTTTCTCTATTGCAGCGGCTGATCTCATATCTTGTTCCTGGGCTGCGACAAGTGCTTGCAATCGCGGCTGCAACACTTCATAGTCTAAACAATGCCCATCAGCACGATCAGTCCCCCCCAAAACAGCAAACCGACAAAGAAACGCGTGTACCCGCGAGTTTCCCAGCCGAGAGCACGCCCTTTTGCTCGAGCAACTCAATCTCGCGCATGTCGCGATCGGCGGCACGTATATCGGGCTCCATCTCCGCCAGCAGCGCCTCGAGCTCGTCTGCAGACATGTCGTCGTACGCCGGCGCGGTCTGCAGCGCGAACGCGGGCGTGAGCCACTGTGCATGCTGGTCATCTGTCGGCGTTGTCAGCCCGCACGCACAAGTGCGGTGGGGTTGCGTACATTGGTGCATAAACTTTTTGAGGCCGTCGTTGGAGTCGACGGCGGCGTTGAGGCGGCGTTGGACGTTCTCTGCGAGGTGAACGAGGGTCTCGCCGGGCTTGAGCTCGGGTGGTTTCTCGCGCGTCTTGCGGTCGCGTGTTTCTTGTCGGACGCCGAGGAGGAGGGCTTCGAGCCAGCGCAGTCGCAGCTCGAGCGATAGCACTGGGTCGATGGTGGTGGGTGTCTGGCCATCTTTGGGGAGTGATGCGGGTGATTCGGTGCCATCGAGAGATTCGAGCACGTCTTCCGGGTGCTCGGAAGAGTCGACGGCGGTAGGCATGGTGTTGCTGTTGAAGGTACTGACGGGGGGTGGAGACGATGGTGGGCTAGACAAGACGCGATGTCTCTGAAGATCGCCCAGGAATACGCTTCCAAGGGCAGACATGCTGACTTGGTTGACAAGCAAGGAGGGTAATAAAATACAAGCATCTAATAAATTAAACAGATTCGCTCAACTCGATCGGCAATGGGCTGTACCCTTCCCTCGTCTGTGTGCCCCAAGATGTCTGCAGACGCGCCCACACGCCCTCGCCCCATCCCCACTCATTCGTCTTCTCCATCTCGTCCTCCCCTTCCAGGACGCTCCCCTTTGGCCGTCTCCACCGCCTCAACAACAGTGAACTCGTCACCACGCTCACACTCGAGAACGCCATCGCAGCACCCGCCATCATCGGATGCATATAGATTCCAAACGGAAGGAGCATCCCCATCGCAAGCGGAATCCCCAACAGGTTATACACACACGCCCACGCGAGGTTCCTTCGGATCGTACGGAGGATGGCACGCGAAAGGTGGAGCGCCGCAACAACATCAAGAAGATCAGATCGCATCAGGACGATATCTGCTGCTTCAACGGCAACCGACGTGCCAGAGTTGAGGGCGATACCAACGGTGGCGGCGACTAGCGCAGGGGAGTCGTTGATCCCATCTCCAACCTGTCGCAGCGAAAAGTTGAGTCACAGACCACATCGAGCAAAGGGAAACTTGCCATAGCAACACCTCTCCCTTCCCTGTTCATCATTTCAGTCACAAGCGAAGCTTTACCCTTTGGACTCATGTTCGTCCACACATCCTCAGGTAGAATCCCCACTTGCTTCGCCACCGCCAAAGCAGTGCTCATCCCATCACCCGTCACCATACCAACTTCAATCCCCATCCTCCGCAAGGCCCTGATAGCTTGTGCAGAAGACGGCTTTGGCACGTCCGAGAGCGATAACGCGAGGATCGGAACAGGAAAAGAAGAGCCACATCCCATCGAGACGTACACTACCGTTCGTGCCAGGGTGCTCTCTCTTGCCGCGAAGCTGGATAACGCGGAGGGTAGTATCGCTTCTTCGGATTGTGTAACAAATTTGGGAGTGCCGACCAAAAGCGTATACTTTGAGCCGGAGAGGGTAAGGACAGCTTTGACACCAGCCCCCGTAACGCTTTCAAACGACTCTACCGTAGGTTGGGGTATATCGAGTTCGCTTTCTCGCACAAGATTCTTGCCGTGTACTGCGATGGCCTTGGCAAGAGGATGCTCCGAACGCGTTTCGGTTGCAGATAGCATTGCGATAACGGCTGCACGGCTTGTCACCCCGTCTCCACATTCGAGCGCCAGTGTGTGTGGCCCGTCGGTCTTATCTGGTAGATGGCTATCCCGCGGCGAAACCCACATGAGCCCTGTGACGTCAAGTTTACCCTCGGTCACCGTACCAGTCTTGTCGAGTAGTATCCGCTTGATGGATTGACTTGCCTCCAAAGCTCTCCCCCCTTTGATCAAAATACCATTTTTGGCTCCCATCCCTGTTCCCACCATGATAGCAGTTGGTGTACTCAGTCCCAACGCGCATGGGCAAGCCACCACGACTACCGATATGCACATCTGCAAGCACACGGCAAGCTTACTTGCCCCGTGTCGATGGAACATCGCGGGTAACGCGTCCACACTGAGAATATGTGAAACAATCATCCATGCCACGAACGTGAGCATAGCGAGCATGATCACTGTCGGTACAAAGTAGCCTGCGACGCGGTCTGCAAACGCCTGGATAGGGGCTTTGGAGGTTTGGGTCTCCTCGACGAGTCTGACGATCTGTGCGAGTGCAGTATCTTTGCCTGCGCGTGTGATGAGCATGTCAAACGTTCCCAGACCGTTGACAGTGCCCCCGATGACCGTGTCGCCCGCCTGTTTGAAGATGGGAATGGGTTCTCCGGTGATGGCGCTTTCGTCGACTGAAGAAGAACCACGGATGACGGTGCCATCCGCTGGTATTTTGTCCCCTGGGACTAGTTTGACTGTGTCGCCTATTTGCACGAGTTCGGTGGGAATACGCTTCTCCTGGGTACATTCTGGTGCGTCTGTGTAGATAGTGGCCATTGTTGGTGCGAGAGCCATGAGATCTGTGAGTGCGGCGCTGGTCTTGCCCTTTGCGCGGTTCTCTAGCCAGCGGCCGAGAGAGACAAACATGATGAGCATAGTGCTCGTGTCAAAGAAGACAAAGGGACGGAAATCGGGAGTCGTATTGAAGGCTGCGAAAAGCATGGCAAAGACGGAATAAAAATAGGCTGCAGATGTTCCCAGCATGATGAGGACATCCATGGTGGGACTCTTGTGTTTAAGTGCCTTGAATGCAGAACGATAGAATTTCTGACCGATCCAGAATTGTGCGGGGGTAGTGAGGGCCAGTATGAGGATGTCAGTAAGATAGATGCCGTTGAACAAGCGACAGTCGACAATGCGGCGTAAAAAGTATATGCGAGGTGCGACCATGCTGAGAAAAAAGACAGGCAGGGCAAAAGCAATGCTCCATTTGAAACGATTGAACCATTCTTGGATTTCCCTTGTCCTCGCGAGAGACTGTTTCTGAGTAGCGTCCTGTTGGTCGGAAAGCAGAGCGTCAAAGCCCATTTCCTCGATTCTGTCGACCATCTCTCGTGGGCCGATTACGCCAGGCTCAAAGTTGATTTTCGCGGTTTCTGTTGCGAGAGAGACCGCGACATCGTTGATGCCAGGCATGTCGCGAAGACCGTTTTCGACGGTAGAAGTACACGACGAGCAGGTCATGCCATATATACGGAGAGTGACTGTATCCGATCGAGCTTGAGGAATGAGCGTGGCATCAAACCCGATGTCGGATATTTCCTGCACAAGAGACGATCAGCAAAGGGTGAAGGGAAGACGTGATGGCCGGTGTCACGTTGATGATCTTCTCTGTGGTCCATGTTGCCTGGTCGTATTCGACGACTGCGCGTTCAGCGAGGAGGGCAACCTTGACCGAGTATATGCCAGGTTGTGTTCGGAGAACTCCTTCGATGGACTGAAGAAGATATGAATACGATCGCGGATGAAAGCGTGAAACTCACTTGAACGCATGCGCCGCATGTCATACCCTCTATTCGGAGCTCGCATTTGGTACCGATTGATGTCACCAAAGGCTCGTCCGCCGACACGTTTCCAGTCGTCGACATGGTTCACTGGGAGAAACTTGGGCACTGCTAATTGCAGTGCCGTCGTGCTTTTGACCTCAGGCTATGCTCAAGTGAACGCGCTTGATTTCAGACCGATGACTCCCGGTTACAAAGGCTGTGTTATGTAATATCTTATGTCCCCTCTCCACCAACCCGCCTTAGCAGTATTTGTTGATAGTTCTCCCAAGCAGAGATGAGCTGTGTTCACCTTGGTCAACCAAGACCTATTCTAAACACACACCACTCACCTCTTTTTGCCGGGAAATCATCCCGTTCAGAAACGCTTGCAAAGCCTCCTTAAAGTCGTCAACCCGCTCCTGTTCGAACCGTGCCATCTCCGACTTGATCAACTTGGAACATTGATCAAAATCGTGTTTCGCATCTAGGGCTCGCCGCTCGGCCTATGGTTTTCGCCGCCTCAGTGTGACAAATACATCGGAATACATGCGGAGCTTACCTCGCCCACTAGAGTAACGGTATGCCCTACTCGTTCAGTCGGAAGACGCCCTTGTGCACGCGCGCGCTCGTGTATTTGCCGTACACGCCGGGCTTCTCCATCAGCGTTTTGCCATTGCATGTACGTTCGCACACGGGAGTTGAGTGCCAGCTTCGTATCCAGGCTTAAAACCATGTTCTCAATCTCAACAAATCAAACATACCCGAACAGAGTTGATGAGCCTCGAATACTCGTCCGCTATTCCACGTTAGACGTTTGTTTCGCTGCTCCGATATGAAAACACACCTGTGCTCAAAAGTGTCATCATGTCCTGCTGCGACTGTGTACTCTGAGCTTCCGCTGCTGCCCGCTCGACGTTCGCCAGTACGCCGAGTGTTTGTTGCAACTGTCCGCCCAAGTCGGATGCCGACAACTCTGCAATGGCCGTCGCGAATTCGCCCGTAGCAGAGGCTACCTCTACGAAACCGTCAACGGCAGGAATTAGATAATAAGAAACAAGCACAACCAGCTCGTTGTTTTGCAGCGATGTGAATACTTTTGACGAGACCGCGTAATTGGGACTCAAGTCCGTCGAGGTAGGCGCGTTGTTTATCGAACCACTAAACGAGATACACATGTCTCAGCATCTATCTGTAGAAGCATCATCATGCTCACCTCATCTGTTTCATGGAACCGAGGTCCAGTCAACGTCTGTCCAATGGATGCCATAAGCCCTCCCTTCTCATGAGCCATCTCAGCTTTTCTCTGTTTGATCTGCAAAAAAGTCTTTGGGCTAAAGAAGAAAGACTACAATCAAAAAAACTGACGTCCAAAGCAAAGTTGTCGTTCTCCAAGAAAAACTTGAGGTCTGGGTCCTTGCACAGCACGGGATGGTTCGCTATCTTTTGGATACATTTCTCAAGCGCTGAACGCCGCTGCTGTATAAAATGCTCGTCAAACCTGCCAAAAGGATTCTTTTCGGGTGCTGGTGGGACAACAACCCCTGGGTTGTTCATCGAGAGCGTTTCATACAGCCAGAGGAAATCAGAGTATCGACGGAGAACAGAAAAGGTCGCTTTGGAAAAGAGGGGTGAGGATGTCTATAACCAACGAGAACATTGAACGAGGGGAACGGATTGAGTAGACGTGCGAACGTACCCGCGTATGCACGGTATAGAGAGTATGAGCTCTGATGGGGTCTCCCACCTTTTGTGGGTCCTCTACGGTGACAACGAAAAGAGGCGGGATCGTCCCTTCGCTGCGTTTAGACGGAGCAGGTGAGCCAGACGGCTGTGCATTCAAAGCGTTAGAGCTCACCACGGCGTAATGCGGGGAATACTTACCTGTGACCCAGCATTTCTGAATCGCGCGGTCTGCCCTATGGGTGTGTCGTCGTCATCGTCGTCGTCATCATCGTTGGTGGTAGAGACTGGCGTCGTAGCAATCCCAGCATTGTCATGACCACCCCATCCAGTCTGCCATCCTCCATAGCTCTCGCCCCCAAGCGCGAGGCTCGAAAATGCACGATCAATGTTGGACGGAGGAGACTGCTGGTCTAGAGGTGAGACCACCGCGCGCTCGGGAGACGTGTATGTCGAGGAAGCGGGCTCTGGGGGAGAAAACACCTGTGAATGCGATAACTCTTCCGTCGACGTGACACTTGGCCCAGCCTCGTCCGCAGGTGAAATCGAGGGAACCGAATCTGTTGCCGTCGACTGAGACTCCTCCGTGTTCGACGTGAAACCAGGCGTCCGTGACGTCGTCGTATCTGAGTGTGGATCGCTATGGCTTGCGCTTTGCTCGTCCTCGTGGTCTTCTGCTGAAACTGAAGCTGCATCCAGTGGGTCAGCCGGAGCGGTGACGCTACTTAGTTCACTGTGACCATAATCACTCGTGAAATAGGACTCGGTCGTCTGTGTCGTGCTAGGATGGTCCTCGAAGCCTGATCTGAAGTAATCGATATCGGAGTGGGAGGGAAGCGACTCCTGCTGTTGGCCGAGACTGGACCAAGGGTCCGGTGAACCCGAACGTAGTTTGGCAAATGGGTCTTCGAACGGGTTCTGTTCGAGAATACTTCGTGAAGGTGCAAGCAGGTCGTCGAAACCATCCATGGCGTGTGCGCTTGATGGTATGTGTAGTGAGTCCAACCAAGAGGTTTATGGGTCCAAACAAGATCCACTTGTCAAGTCCATAAATCAAGATGCAACATACTGTAAGCACTAATTAGATGCGATCGTCACTATTCAAATGGCATCTCGTTCACAACATTCCCCAGTGACACCCAACTAGCCAGGACGCTGTCTCCAAACGCTTGTTCCTCGCGTACCAATGTCTGCACTAGTTCTGAAAGCAGCGCGTTCTCCCGGTTGTGGAGCACGACACGTAGTTCGTGCCACATGCTTCACTCGAGTAAGCCAAGAACCTGTCAATCGCGTGAATTTTCTCACCTTGCTCGAATGAATACTCGTCGGTTGACAAGTTGCGCAATGGTCGCCTGGTCCCTCTCGACGAGGACGACTACCCTATCAGCATCCTCTTGCCACCCATCCCTTTGGCTTCCTTTGATTCCTTCAAGTTTCATTGAATTTGAGTCCACTCGTTTCTTGAGGCGCTCGACATTGTCAGAAGCAAGACGGTCGTGCCTGGCGAACAAATCCCGCATGGCTATATAAAGGTCTCGCTGGCTCTGGTGACTCGCTGTAAACAAACCGCCAACAAATGGTTGATTCGCTAGGTTACCTTGAGAGACTCTAAGGTCGACAGCAGTAGTGTGTGTGTCTATCGAGTTCAATCCTTGACCCGTCCTGAAAAAAAAGTGAAAGGACGTACGCGCTGCTCTAATAAATCAGATTGTTGTTGCGTATGTTCAGCGATGCGACCGACTCCGTGCCGCACGCCATCGCAAAGCTCGCAGTCGTCACCTCTCCAACATCTCTGATTGACTTCAACAACAACTCGTAAAGCGTTCGTCAGGCGTGCTAGGTCTGCCTGCTCGTCGGACACATCGAGTGTAAACGAGCCGTCAGTGCGTACAGAATGTCCAGAATGCATCATCGATAGTTCCGGTTCAGAGATACCATGGATATTCGGTATCAGATTAGACCAGAGTAGAAAGATGGAGTGAGCTTGCACATTGGCAGGGCGAGAATTCGGTGGAACCCATACCGCAGCAGATTCACGTCTCTTGATGATGCGTTCCGTGAGTAAACAAATCTTCTGCCATTGTTCAATCAACGGGTTTAGCTTTCCACGGACAACTCTGGAAGGTGGAGGTGAATGTTTTCATAATTTTAGAGACGCATCACCTACGCAAGTTTCTCCTCCAGGTCACTGGGAATAGACATTTCTTCTATTCGGTCAACTCGCTTGCTGGTGGATTCCGCTTCAAGAGACACCACATTGTGTTTGCGCCATGATTCAAAGGATGGCTCCGTCAAAAACACAGAAAGAAGACCATCGTCTTTAATCACAGGATGATTTCTGCAATTCTTTATTGAAACGCTTGTTCGAACCATCAGAGACACGTACAACATCGAGTTAAGGAATCTTGCAAGGCCTTTCCTGAACGTCTGCGGTTAAGAAAGTACAGTAATTCTTTGGCATATTAGGCACACCTTCTCTGCTCAAGGAAAGCAGCATCGGCTGCCGGAGGTCCCAAATAGTCAGAGGAAGGGCTAGCAAAACGACGATGTTGAAAACTGACGTTGTAATCGTTTCGGAGGAAGCGGAGAGAGGAGTCGGAACGGGTATCGTCGAACCAAGCAATCCCACAGGAAAGCAAATTCAGAATAACGTCGATGGACAGGAGGGCCATGCTAGGGTCCAATGACTTCATTAGTTGACGCCATCCCAGAGGTGATGCCGGGTACTCACGTCCGTTGAGATCTCATACACAGTATACCTGTTCAGAAGGTGACCTTGTTGGCCTTCGATGATCACTGTAACAGTTTCCTGCTTCTTCCACCAATCCTTTGGGAGGCCTGTCCCGGAGAGAGTGGATGATGCGCCGTTTGTAGTAATGGCACTCCGCGGCGCGTTGAGGTCGGAGGGTGATCCAGTGCTGCCACTGTATCGAGGGATGTTCCAAGGGTCATCGGTCGGGTAACAGGGCACAGATGATCGAATGGTGCCCTGCCTGTAAGGTGAATATGGAGTACTGAAAGTGGAAGGCTGTAGGGCATCGAGGTTCAGAGTGGGAACGGGCAAATTGTCCTCGGCGGCTAGGGCAGCTACTTGTTCGATGCTGATGTCTACCAGGAACAGCCCGGAGTCGGATACCACATAGCGCAAGATACTGAACATACCTTGATCCGACTGCGCGAGGGCAGCGAGTGCCAGAGCTACAAAGAATTCAAGTCTGGAAACCCGAGGTTTCGAGCTCACTAGGTTTACGATCTACTAAACTGATCAACAACCGAGAAAGCTGATGCAACCAAGACTTACCCTATCGATGATTGTAGCTGGGAGCAAAGAGGTGGCGAGAACTCGCGAAAGTGCACTGACGGACACCTCCCCCCAGTTAGTGGTGTCGACGGCTGCAAAGGCAGTATGATACGTCTCGGGAACTGCTGCATCGGCTGGGACCATCTGCGTTAGCGGGAGAAAGTGCACATTGCACAAGGGTTTACCTATAACCGAGCTGAATGCCGAGGTTGCAGCATTGACAGGTGGCGGGGAGGGTGTTGGTGCAGTGCTCCATGGGTCATCGTAAATCGAAATGGCAAGTGGGTTTTCGTCGACAAAACTGCTTCCTAGACCGTTAATTGGTGACGTGCCATACCGTTGCGCAAGCCGTGGGGCATTGAACATCCTGGTGGTGAACCAGTGTTCGGTTGTTCGGGTTAATATTGCGGGCTTGTCGCAAAGTCTGCGAACCAAATAGGGTGCACGCGTTTAACTTCCGGCATCAAAATCTCTTTTTTCGTAGGGTAGCAAGGCAATATTTACTATGTACATTGGCACAGCTCTAATGCAAAAAGTCCATAATCCCTCAGATCGCGTTTACCACCTTGCCAGCGAAATGAAGGGTCCACGAGGATAAGAGACGCTTCGAGTTCACGCTGTCACCATCGAGACTGCACGTATCAATTAGCAAACAGGAGAAACAAAGAAAATGCTCAGGCGACGTACCCTGGTGTCCCGTAAGTAAGAGGAGACATGTGTAGAAAGATCGCAATCATCAAAACAGCAAAGATCCCTGCCAGCGTTGGACCCTTCACGCCGAGGTCGGCATATTGCGTGGGCTGCATTCTTGTCATTCGTCCGGCCACGGATATAGGGTAGTTGATGGAATCAGATAGGATGAAACTGAACACTGAGCCAGCCAATAATGCCGATGCAAGGTGCGAAGGTAAGTAATGATGAATGAAGAGCTGGCGGCTCATAATGAAGAACGGCAGGTAGTGGACCGCCCATACGAGCAGGAAGAATCCCGCAGAGTTCCACAGGCGGTTGCGGACGGCTGTCGCGAAACAATAAGGCTAGCTTTTAATAGGTACTATCAAAGACTTACGATCAGGAATGGGATACAGTCCGCGTCGCCGCGCCAGAAGGTCAGCCAGGATTATACCCACATAGATCGAGATGGCAATGACACACGTCCACCATCCAACAATGTTACCGATTAGGTAAATCTGCTTCTGTGCGTCGTTCTCTGTCCAGAAGCTGATGCCAGTCAGAAGGAATGGCCAATTAATTGGTCCACTGGCGTAGGGATGTACTGCATTGAGAGCGGAGTTGTGTTGGAGCATCAACAGTTGTAGCTCAGCGAATTTCCTGAAGAAGCCCATCTTCTTAGGCTCTCGCGGGACGTGGTCTGAGAAGCTGTTGACTGACAAACACTTAGGAATCATTACGTTTAAGAACTGAAAAACTCACTTGCACTCTCCATTATTTCATCAACGAACCAAGTAGCAGTATTACTTGTCGGGTTCTTATTGCCATTGATCTCTTGTTGTTTGAATCCCCATTCAGGTAATTGCATCGTATGCGTCCACATTGATACCTTGGTCGGGACATGGACAAGTCTAAAGTAGCTTGACTTGCTCTTCCACACGTCTCCTGGGTTACCGTCGACAAGGCGGAGGATAAATAGCGTGTCGTTATGATGCGAGTGATCATCTTTTGGCCATGTAGTGAACTCCTGGTTGGTAGGCATCAAAGGTGACGCAACATCGTGGGTCAAGAGAAGTGTTTCTGTGTTCACATGCAGCAGCTGGATGACATCATCTTGATGGACAGCTCGTCCACGACCAGCCTCAGGCAACGCTTTTGTCGGGATAATTTGCCAGTGGTTGTTCGTGTCAGCATGCCCATAACCGGTCACTTGCTGGCCTGGCAACAGGTCAGTCCCCACATTGACAAAGTCTTGATCCACGTACCTTGCGTACTGATACGCCCGTCTGCATATTCGAGGGGATATCTCTCGGGATGTGAGTGCAAAAAAACCTTAGTATCCCTGTGCTTCATCGTGATGATATCGTAATAATGAAGATCTGTGGATAAGCGTTGGGATGGGGGGATACTGCAGGAATTATCACTGACCTTGACTATTAAGTAACAACTCATTATCAATGAGCGTTTGTTGGAAAGCGGGGCTCATGAACGAGTCGCCCTGGCCCGAACGAGTCAAGACAGCGAAGTGTACATAGAAGAATGAGAGGTATATGATGAATGGAATGACAATCAAGCCGATTGCCCGAGCCGCAAAATGCTTCCAAAAATGTTCCTGGAAATTTCAATTTACACAAGGACTCGCGAGGATCGACAAAACTACTGACCATACTATAACCCTTGCGATAATCCAATATGCCGTATAAATCGATCAAGACAGCAATCCCAATAGTGACAACGGTCAGAATACCGTTGACCTTGGAACCCCAGGTGCAAGCCATGAAGAACCCGGTAGCGATGAGCCAGCTCCACCACTCCACCGAAAACTCCCTGTGACAAAATTAACTTGGTAGTTTTCTCGATGCACAACGTATCAGACATACCAGTACCGCAGTTTACGAAACCGCACATATGAATAGATTGTGAGGGACATGAAGAATATAAAGGTAGCGTCAAGAAGAATGAGTCGCGACTGCGCAATGTGCGCATTGTCTAGGTTGAGGCTCGTGAATCTACATGCCACGGGCAACCAAAGCGAATATATATATACGCACCAAACAGGATGATGGATGCAGAGAATGCAGCGACAATGGTCGAGTACCCCGCTTCTTTCATGATGGCATATACCAAGGAAACCGTTAAACTGCCAAAAATGGCTGGTAGCGCGCGCATGCCAACATAGGGGACGTGGTTCTCGGTGTAGCTTTCTCCAATTTCTTCAAATGTGAATTGACCATCAAAGCCAACAAACCATCCCACGAGCCCAAACAACAACTTTGCAAAAGGTGGGTGCACATCGAAATAATACTTCCGGCTGATATACCAGGCAGCAAATTTGCCAAAATGAACTTCGTCAAAGCTAGTGGATGTATGAACTCGGAGCTCTTCAGAAAGTATGGATGAGGAATAGACTCACACTACTTGGTCTGGGTGGTTGATTTTGTAGAATCGTAGCATGAAGGCGAGGGCGGTGAGGACACCCACGACTGCAACACTTGCCTGTGGGGTGTCCAAAACCTGCTCGAACGCGCTCCGAGTGTGCTGCAGAGGGGAACATGGTTGGCTAACATGTCAGAAGCCCAGGGCAGCCGTACGCACTGGACTGCGATACAACGCATCAACATGATCCTCGTCGTCTCTGTCGTAGCTGTCCGCTCGCGAAAGAGTGCCTATTGCCTTTCGTTGACGAATTTTCGTAGGGCTCGCCATGGCGGCCACTAAGGTGTACGTGTCGATAGGAAGTAAAGCTAAAACAAAATCTCAGCAGGTTGAGTTGGTTTATGTTGCCATGTTTATGTTCTCAATTTAGTCGATTACGTGATGTTGCGGCAACTTCCGGCACGAACCAACACCCAACTTCGATTCAGTGTCAAGTGAAATTTACTGGAATGATGGTTCGGACCAGCAAATCCCCGAAATCAATCATCTACTCCGCCATTATGTGACAGTTAAAAACTCACTCAGTCTTGAATCTCTCGAGCATAGAGACTTGATTTTAATTGTAACTGTTACAAACACACTTTCAACATTGGCACATAAATCTTTACCATGGAGCCCGCAAAAATCCAATTCTCTTCCGTTTGCCGGCTAATCACGGATCTGAACTTTGATAGCTCCCTGTGCAGGGTCCGCTGCGACATGGAATGCTGATACTGCATCCTCGAGACTAAAACGATGGGTAACCAGAGGCTTCAAGTTGATGAGACCGCCGGCCACGAGTCGAATTGCTTTGGGGTACTGGGAAAGTCCGGTAAGCGAGGACAGATGAATGAAACCAAATTCTTACCTGATTTGCATAACGGTACTGGAAACTGACATCGATTTCATTCGCACTGAGATGCATGAATGGGAACTGAAAGTTGGTGTAAAAAATCAACGACATCGCGTATTGATCAAGCAACGCATTACCACTTGTTCGTCTTTGCCGACTCCAATGATAAAGACCTTGCCCCCGAATTGCGCGGACTGCGTTCCGGTTTACCGCGTCAAAGTTGGTTCCGTAGGAAAATAGTTTCCTACTCACGTAGATGGCGGTGTGTATACTATTTTCAACACCTGAGCATTCGAGAGCAAGCTTAATAGGCCCTTCAGCCGCTACTTTGATCTTCTCTGCGGAATTTTTCGGCGTCGATCCACGTTCAACGAGCACAGTACGGACACCAGGAACCAATTTCTTTGCAAAATCGAGGCGGGTCTGAAAGACGTCTGTGATAACGATGGGTTCTGCACCCGCAGCTCTGGCAGATAGTAAAGTTACCAGACCGATCGGCCCAGCACCACTGAAAGGCCATCAGTAGGTACGAATGCGAATAACGAGTTGGAGATACCAGATAAGAACGGAGTCGCCAAGACGAAGGCCACTACGTTCGATGCCTGCCAGCGCAACAGCCAGGGGCTCGCACAATGCGCCCTCTTCAAATGATACTGAATCGGGCAAACGATGGAGCCATTCGGCTGGATGGAGATGCCAGCGAGTGAGTGTCCCTATCAGACAAACATGGGGAGATATGGTTAACAATCACTTGCTATTTATGACATATGACATACCGTGGAAAGGGGGAGTTGAGAAAAAGACAATATCAGGGCCTGCATATTCTCTTGTGTCAGTGTCTGGGTGCGCTTTGGTCACATAGTATAACACGCACATGCATTATATCTGCCAACCCTGCAGTAGTCACATGATACCTTGAAGCAAGGTATGCCTGCCTCAATCGCAACGCGATCACCTAAATAGTGCATCGTTAATCTCCCGTTAATGTTGAAGTTCCATCCTGACGCATGCTTACCTGCTTTCCACTGCGTGACACCTTCTCCGACTTCCACGACTTCCCCAGCGGACTCGTGGCCAGAGCCGCACTGCAACGGGCCACTTGGTTACCTACTTGTAAATTCCTTTGATCTCGATCAACTCACTTCGTCTGTCACCACCATCGAGTCACCAACGCGACCGTGTTTCCAAAAATGCACGTCACTCCTGTCGACCCATAAATCGAGTGTAGAAGCTTGTCTATCGCACGCACCCGCAGATCCCCGTAGCACGTACATGGAGCAAGACTTGACCTGGACCAGGCTTGGGACGTGGTTTTTCTACTAGATGGATTTCGTGTGCGGGATTGTAGAACGCTGCAATGTTAGCATTCGGAGACGGTGTCTCGTTTGGATCGAGGACACGAAAAGAGGGATCATCGAGGACCTTGTGGGGATTATAAATGTCTGCGAAACCGCGGGCAGTCATTGTGGTGGCAAAGTGTTTCGAAGGCGTGGCTTCACCGTCGATCTGATATGGGCTTTATAGTGATTATCGGTGCCTCGACCCTGGGGAAGGGACATCACATGGCCTGGCAAGCGACTTCAAATATTGGTTCACATGATAACTTGAAACCCACGATCATCACTGCCGAGTATCACTCTGCAGAAACGCGGAGATGTGGTCCAACATTGAAATAACACAACTAACAATGTTGGTGATGTGCGGTCACGCAAGTAGTCTAGCAGGCAATTTGGTCTGTAACTCTCGTGCCACGGAAGCGGTACGATAGAGAATGAAATCACGCAAGCAAACAGGTGCGAAGAGACGAGCATGTTTCTTCAGAATGGACTGTCGGGTTGTTCATGGACATATGACCCAATTCCCGCAGTTGCTGAAGCCAATCAGTATTACTTTTACTTAAGTTGGCGGTTACAACCATTCTCTGTTGTATTAAGCGTAGTCGACTGGCTTTGAGCTCGGATAGATTAAGAAGCAGCCACCACGGCCCGGGGTGGTACCTCGAATTTTGCAGCACATGAATCAAAGAGGTCAGCTTTGGAATTAAGGTCCGCAACCATTGGGTGTGAAGGGTATTGGCTTGACAGTCGACTGTGGAAGAGACGCTTGTCGAAAATATCTCCCAAATAGTCGATCCATGCAAATAAACGTACCTCCAGAGCTCTTCCGCTTCGCCACGTTTACCAGCGCCGAGACCAGCGGCAACGATCAACGCGGCAATAACTTCATCTACTCCTCGAACAGTTCGAGCGCGCGACAAGACAACCTCGGCTTCTTCCAGATCACTTCGTGCAGCTGCTAATTCTCCACGCAAAATACGCACTACTCCTCTCCCAACAAGCAAGGCGGCCGAGGATACGGAGGGATTTGCTAGTTGTTCGGTGTAAAAAGAAATGGCTGCGGTATACGACTCCCCTAGTTGCGCAATCAGCTAGAGTGCACGAATTCGAGGATTATACCTCACCACTTGTTCCTTGGGCCCCGGTGGCCAGAGAGAGTGTGGCTTCGGATACTTGTAGGACGAGATTATCAGGATTGGCCTGGAGTGCTGTCGACAGTATTTTTCGAGCGGTGTTCTGTCGGGAGAGAGACAGGTAAATGTGCACGAGGAGTGCAGATCTGAGGAGAAGGCTAAACTGGAACGGTGTTGGGGAAATGTGATAGGATCACTCACGATTCATTTCCGGCGTGGGCTGAATCACGCAGTGTTTCGAGAGCCTCCTCGACCTCGCCCGCGCTGATAAATGCTGTGGCTGCCAATACGGCGACTACCTCCTTCTCCCATTCCCCAATGTCGTCACCATCTGCTTCAATCTCGACACAAAGGTCACGAAGAGTCTCCAGACCTTCCTCGCCCTGTGCTAGTGCGGCAATGGCGCGAAGTGCGATATGCTCTGACTCGTCTGGGATCAAGGCAAGAGCAGAGGCTGAATCACCAGACGCGAGGTAAGCGCGAGCCTTGTAGAGGATGGTTGGTACGTAGTCCGCTGACGAAGGATCAGGCAAAGGTGTTTCGATTAGGGTGGGGTAAGCTCCGAGGGTGAACTGCTGCTTGATATGATAGAGTTGCGACGAATCCATCCTGGAAGAAGTGAGAAGAAGGTATGAACATTTGATTACGTAACAATGCATTTGTACGTAAACATTTCCCATATCTTCACACGCTCCTCATGCGCCACGTCACGCGCGGTCGGCAAGGTTACCGAGCCGACTCTAGAACATCACTCTAATAAACTTCCCTTTCTGTCCGGTATGCGGGGACAGCGCGGACACTGCTCGCGGTAACGTCTACTTACTGCCACTGAATATACCACAGGTTTGGACTGGCTCGATTCAAGCAGCGGGATGATTGCGGCTTCGATTCTCCGCCTTTAGCCATCTATTACAGTCATAATACATGTCGCCAATGGACGGCAGGCCGCTATTCGGTTCGGCGCCTAGGGTGTGAAGTCCCTTTCTCGGTTCTTGCAACATTCCGTGAGAGATATAAGAAGCTGAGAAGGGACCTATCTCTTTCCTTCACCCCATTCATCATGTCTACCCTCAGCAGGACTTTTTCGTCGCGGTTCTCCTCCAAGAGCCAGCCTGTGAGTTCCTTCCTCTTCATACTCGTTTGGGGTCATCTATCAGAATTGTCAGGCGTCGCCCACTACTGACTATGGTGCGACCTCTACGTCGAGCGAGTCGGCGACCACAAAGGCTCTCAATGCCGTCAAAGACTTGGTATGTAGCAAATCCCAACCGTCAGATGAGATTCTGATATAACCCTAGATGAGGCGCGCTACCGAAGACATTAACGAGTCGACGCTCGTGAGTCACATCATTTGGCCTTTGAAAGTTAATACGACTTTTGTTGTAGTCCGCCGTCCTGGATGTGGTCGAGCATTCGGGTGCCATCGATGACCGAAAGATGTTGGTGCGCTGCCATCCAAGATTCATTTGTTGACGCTTTGTGACACTGTAATTGATCAGCTGGAGCATATCCTGAGTTTCATGGCCAGTCACCCATCGGGAAAAATCCAAGATCTTGCTCAGGACTTCATCATAAAGACCTGTGAGTATACACGTACATATCATGTGATTTTGTTGTTCACACCAATTCCAAGTGTACAATGACCTTGCACATCCTCCTGCGACATACATCGGTCCTGAGTTCGCATTCCGCGCAGCCGACGGGTCCAACAACAATCCTGATTTCCCAGACCTAGGCAAGGCCGGAACGCCATATTCACGTTCTGTACAACAGGTTAATCCTCTTCCGCGCAATCAACTGCCTGATGCGGGTCTGGTTTTTGATACCCTCCTTCGTCGGGACAAGGTACAGTCGTAATGGCAATGAATCATCAGCCAAGTTTAGTGACCCACTTCTAGTTCCGAAAGCATCCAGCTGGTCTCTCTGCTTTGATGTTTGCTTTCGCTGCCCTCGTCATTCACAGCGTCTTTCGTACTGATCACAAGAATGTGAACATCAACCTAACTTCTGGTTATGTCGATCTCGCACCTCTGTATGGTAATGACCAAGCCACCCAAGATAAGGTATTAGTTCCACACTTCAAATTCAGAAGCTTTCTAACACGCAATCAAGATCCGTATCAAAGATGGACGAGGTTGTCTCCACCCTGATACCTTTGCTGAAGACCGTTTGCTTCTCCTGCCGCCTGCTACTGCAGTGATTCTTGTTTTGTTCAATCGCAACCATAACGTAAGTTCTAGCCATTCGGTTTCAGGTCCCAATATAATTTTGTTTTAGTATATTGCTCGCCGTCTCTTGGAGATCAATGAGCGAGGCACTTGGTTTGATCCATCCACACTACCATTCAATTCACCCAGGCTCTTGAAACAAGAGGAAGGTTCGTGAATTCATCATTTTTCTGCGAGGGATTGTTGAGAATTATTTTCCAGAGATCTTCCAGATTGCACGCCTCTGTAATTGTGCATGGTTTGCTGCGGTCGTATTCTCTGACTACTTTTCTGCAATCCTTGGCCTCGTTCGTCGAGGCTCTAGTTGGAGTCTGGCACCTTTCGGTGAAATTCGTTCCGATCATGAGCTGTTTGAGCGTGGTCGCGGTAATGCATGCAGTGTGGAAGTTCGTGAACTTCTTTTTTGATGCTACCCTTAAGCTAACTAGATCTTGGTAGTTCAATTGTCTGTATAGATGGCACGCTACTACTTCCCTTGAAGATGAAGATTGGATTAGGTCCCAGTTTGGAAATCTTTTCCCGGGAAAGGATCCCCAGCAACTTACAGTTGAGGATTTCTATCGGGCAGTGGCAGTGGCAGAGTCGAAAGAACCCAGCATCGAGGATTGGACGTTTGGCAAGTGAGTCATAGGATTACTGATGCCGTGCCGTGCTGCTGACTTACCTAATTGATGGTAGCTTACAGCGACAAGAAGACCATACATTCAAAGACTCGGAACTTGCAAAAATACTACAGGACTCGTGTGTAGCTTTCATTGCGAGACGAACAGTAACTTACACAAATGTTTAGGACGTCTCATCATGCAGCAGCCTTCGGTGCTCGTGGTACACCGGGAATTATGAGATTGAACGAAATTATGGGTATTGAAGCCAACCGTGCCTGGGGCGCTTGTTCGCTGAATGATTTCCGGAAGTTCTTGGGCCTAAAAAGTGTGCACTTATACATGGTTTATCTTTGGTTAGTTACTGACCAACTATGACTAGCATACACGAACTTCGAAGAATGGAATCCAAACAAGGAGGTTGCAGCTGCTGCTGAGAAGCTCTACGGACATGTTGACAACCTGGAATTATACGTCGGTCTGCATGCAGAGGACACAAAGCCCGTAGTAGAAGGTGCAGGTCTCTGCCCTGGTTACACTGTCTCCCGTGCCATTCTCTCGGATGCCATTGCTCTCACACGCGGAGACAGATTCTTCACTGAGGACTTCACCCCACACAATTTGACGGCGTGGGGCTTTGCCGATTGTCAGCGTGACTCCAACGGCTGGGGCTTCGGTTCCACCCTCGGACGCCTATTCTTGCGTACCCTGCCAAACGACTACGATGAGAAGTCTGTGTATACTTGGTTCCCTCTCATGCACCCAGAAGCCATGGACAAATATCTCAAGGACCTAGGCAAGCACGGCGACTACTCAAACGAACGCCCGAAGAATCGTGTTCCAGCCACCACTGTTTCCAGCTATGTTGAGGTTGGGGAGGTGCTCACAGATGCACAAGCCTTCGCTGCTGTGGCTGAGGAGCGTGCCAGCGAGGTTATCAAGGGCAGCGGGTAGGTCATTTACATTATTACTTATTTGCAGAGCCTGATGCTTCGGCTTTTCA
Source organism: Xerocomus brunneocitrinus (assembly GCA_038093375.1). NCBI lineage: Eukaryota > Fungi > Basidiomycota > Agaricomycetes > Boletales > Boletaceae > Xerocomus > Xerocomus brunneocitrinus. The sequence continues at coordinate 89,479 of JBBPSB010000003.1, read as the reverse complement.
TAGGTTCTTTTCTGCATCTACAGATGGGGCTGAAGTGCAGAAGGAATTCATAAGCGCATTAGCTCCACCTGAGGCTATCGGGAAGATCGAGCAATATTTCTATAAGAAAACTGCTGAGTTCGTGTCGGCTGGTTCTTGCTCGTTTATCAACTCGAACACGAAGAGCGTGAACATTGTCGACGTTTTGAAACTGGTGCCTATCCACTGGGCTGCTTCCGAGATTGTGCGTTTGTTTTGCCGAATTCCATCAACCGCATTTTTTTCTTATTATTTACTCCCTTAGGCCGGTATAACGCTGAAGGATAACAAGGGACACAACTCTGGCGTTTACACTCCCCAAGAGCTGTATACTATACTTGGTGAAATTTACGAGTAAGGATATACACACTGAAATTACCTTATTGTATCTGACTGCACTTCGCAGATTCATCTTTCTTGATGTCGAGCCCAGCAAGTATATGGTCTCGAAACGCAAGGTTCAGAAACACATCGAGGAGTTGTCTAATCATATCAAAGCCACGTTCGGTGTGGCAGGAACTCGGGTAAGCGTTTGGTGACGATGATTATGCCCTTACTTATTCCCCCGATAGATTTCCATCGCCTCCATCTTTGGAACAATCTTCGGCAAGAAAAAGAATGGTCACAACGAGCTCTTGAAGCGCCTGTTTGAGCTTGGCCACTCTAACGAACAGATTGTCAACGAGATCCTGGCTCTTCTGGTTGGTGTGACTGTGGAGGTTTCTCTGGGTAGGTACAGATGTTTCATATGAACGGCAGATGTACTAACTTTCTAACGCGTAGCTTTGACTAACGTGATCAACCTCCTCCTCGATTCCGAAGAGAAAGAGACTTTCCGTACCCAAGACGCCAAGGACTTGGCAGGCTTCGAGGCCTTTGTCATCGAAGCACTGAGTGAGTGTAGTGTGTCTGGCGTCGAGATCCTTTCTGACTATCTCATAGGAATTGATCCTCCTTTTGCTGGAGCCTCTTACGTTGCTAAAAAAGACCACACCGTTGGTTCCCTTGCGGTTCGACAAGGCGAAAAGCTCTTCGTGGATGTTGCTAGTGCTAATTTGAACGTGAGTAGTTTGCCTGTAATCCGCTTTTCCACTCTCCTGATCGACTGCCCTCAGGAGGTGCCATTCCCGAACCCCACTGGCCTCGACACAACTCGTACGCCGCGAGACCGATACCTAAGGCCCGATATTGCTTTCAAGGTCGTGGGCGCTGATGTTGCACCCAAACTCATTGTTCAGGTACTCCGCAGCATTCTCTCCTTTGATAATGTCCGTCGTGGCCCTGGTCAATCTGGGAAGCTCCAACGCTACCAAGACGACTCTTTCAAGGATTTGCACTACGTGTACTTGAATGCGCAACAGATCCGCAGCCCTTGGCCTACATCCTTGGTCCTGTTATACGATGGTCCTTCCAATGCTGTATGACCGTGTAGATTGGCAAATCAGATCTGCGCATCTAAACCATGACTTGATATTGTGTTTATGCTGTAACTTGAATGTATGGACGTACTCCACGTGAGAAACTCAACTCAGCCACTTTGACTCGGCAAACTATCTGACGAACGGACTCCGGCCGGCGGCATGCTGCTTGCGCAACACCAGTGGCTGGGTATACGCAGCCGCCTGCTTCCATACAGCAAGAGACACGCCGTTTGTTCCAGAATTTCTGAAGGAGGCTGTGCTTCCTCCTTATAAACCAATCAGACCAATAGGCCGTTTGCACACGACCCCAAAGGTACGCTGCTGGACCGTCGCACGGGTCATAATCGATGCTTACCATTGTCTGCGTAGTCCACAAAGCCATGGCAGACATCCATCTACTAGTCCTTATCCACGGCATGTGGGGCAATCCTGCCCATCTTGCACACATGGACAAAGTAATTCGTCAAGTCAAGGGCAGCATTTCTGATGGGCCCGAACTAGCGGTCCTTGTAGCCGAGACAAACAGTGACGAGTCGACATATGATGGGATTGACTGGGGAGGTGAGAGGGTCGCACAGGAGGCAAAGCATCTTCATTGGATTTCTTTCCGTGCTCGTCTGACCCCATTATAGATCTTAGACGAAATCAAGCAATACGAGGAGCAGGGAAAGAAAGTAACTCGCCTTTCGGTAACGGGATATAGCTTAGGAGGCCTAGTGGCACGATACGTCATCGGGTATGTGCCATGTTCCATGGTGCACACGAGTGCGCTGACCCGAGAGCCTTAGAATCTTGCATCAGAGCAAGTTCTTTGAGAACGTGATACCCGTCAACTTCAATACTGTGGCGACACCACACATTGGCATACCTAGATTTCCTTCCACCTTTTCCGCGATTACAAATTATATCGGTCCGAGGTTCCTGTCGCGTACTGGGGAACAGTTTTTCTGTGTAGACAAATGGTCACCGAAAGGCAGATCCCTTCTAGATGTTCTTGCCGATCCGGGTCAGTACGTTTCATTGTATCGCCCACCCAAGATTCTGAATGGCCACATAGAGCATATTTTCTACCAAGCCCTCTTGCTCTTTCCTAATATAAGAATCTATGCGAACGCGTAAGCCGAGACAAGCTGATTGGGATACATGATATTGATCTTCTCACAGAATAAATGATCTCACGGTACCTTATATTAGTGCAGCAATCGAGGAAATTGATTTGTTTGCAGAATACGAGACCAACGGTCTTGAAATGTATGTTTCGTCGTTTATTACCTTTGCAAGTGCTCAGTGTCCCCCAGAGAGTTTCACGATGAATACAAGCACCTGGTCAAGTCCTATACGATCTCGTCCTCCCCTCCACCACCTCGAAAACGACAAAATACGAACTTACTCACGAGACTCAAAAACCTGAGACCTCCGGTACCGCCTGTGCTCCAGGGCGGTTTTCCCTTGAATCTCGTAAGTTCATTTTTGAAGGTTTCTTGTGTTCATGAATAACGCCTCATCACTAGCTTGTATACGCGCTCCTTCCCGTAGTGTTTCCTGCTTTTATTTCGCTCGCACTTCTCCGTCTTGCTATTTCATCCCACCATTCAAGGACTCGCCTCAAGGCCCTTGAAGTTGACAAGTCCAGCAGAGAGAGACTTGTCCATATCATTGCAGAACTGGAAAGCAATGTCGAAAGCGCTGTTCTCGATATATATGACGATTCCCAGGGCATGCCAGCTTCGCCTTCACCAATCCCCAGGACAAATCCTGGGCCACAGGTGAAAGAAGTGAATCCTGGCCAAGAACCAAGGCCTTCATCCCAGGCTTTGCTTAGTCCTGTACAACGCCGCTGTATCGAGAACCTAAACAAGATACCTCAACTACAGAAAGAACGCGCATTTTTTATGGGCGTCCGGAATTCTCACGCTATGATCGTATGTCGGGACGTCAAGCGTTTCGAGTACCATCTAGAGGGAGAAGGTGTGTTGCGCCATTGGGCTGATCATTTTGTGATATAGTATATAGTACACTGCCCTTCACATTGAAGGGCTATACTTTATCACCCAGATTGTAAACATTGTAGGACTTCATGGGTGGAATTACTGTTATTTATTGAAGTTGTTGCTGATTCGGACTCGTTGACGGCTTATTTCATCACTTGTTCTCTCAACAAGGATGTATCCTCCCCTGTATCACCGCTTCGCAACGCTTTTTATTGACGATGGCGGGGTTGACTGGATACAGGTCACTAGACATAACGACATCCGAGCTCAAACGAGGACATGGACGAACAAAGAGGACAATTGCTATGCCCCAGATCTCCCTCTTGAGTCACTCCGAGTCTTTCGCTATAAAGCGGTGCCTACTTCCCTTGTAAATGGAACAATTGGTTTCTCCCTCGAGTCGATACCTTGACTATCTAACGTGTTACCGAGCAAAGGATGCCTGCCGCCCGCCGACAGCTAAAGTCGCTGGGGAGCCTTCAGCTCGTCGGATACGCAAACAACCCAACCAGTGAGTCTGGGCCCACGGTCGATCATCACGATGATACTGAGCCACACGTGCGAGCAGAAGTCATCACAGAGCTGGCGTTCATCGCTGACAAACGAGTGAACGATCTAGCGGGGCACGATGTTGACTCACCACTCGAGGTGCAGTTCAATGAGTTCATGGACGGAGGTATCTTGGCCGTGCCACTCGATGTCTTTTGGTACAACCTCACAATGAATCTTCTCAGTGAACTCTCGAGGAAAAGGCACAAACACTAGGCAAAGGAAGATGACGGTAGAGCAAGCTGCTGCCGTCTTGCTCGTCGCTGTAATTATTTACTCCTTCATTTTACTGGGAACAATGTCTCAAGAAAAGAAAATGATTTCAGGTCCAAAAGGGCCATGTCGAGTTGATCACTAAAAGGGTTGACCCCCAGACTATCGACGTGATCAAGATACTTCCGGGGGCAAAGAGAATGTCGGTGGCAAATATCCAACTGAAATTATTCACTCAACTCCATGAACAGACTCACGTCCTTTCTCCCCAAACTGAGGGGATACGGGGACATTCCATATGATCAACAATATCGTGGGGCCATCGCGCTGGCCAAACGCCACTTTTTCCCCAAAGGAAAAGTTCCCACAAAGAAAGAGGTATGAAACGTGGGATCTTTGATTTGGTCAACGTGACTTATATCCGGTGTGGCAGTTGATGGCATTGCTTCTCCAGTCTTACCAAGAGAAGAGAGAACTCGACTTGCGGCGCCAAGCCGGACATCAGCCAACCAAGACATTGGGTACTCAAACGAGCTTTATCGACCGCTCGTCGCACATCGGAATAGCAATCGGAGAGAACGCTGCAAGTGCTCATACGGCCGCTGGTTCTGACACTGTCGAGGTACCTTCTAATTCTCAGAGCAATGTTGAGCAGCCAAATGTTGTCGCGCATGACAATGAATCCGTTGCGCCGGCTTCCGAGGTTGATCCGGAACTGTGAGCGTGTATACCCTCTCCAATGATAAATACGTGCTGAAGATAGATCTCAGTGACGATAATGAAAACCACGACGTGTTCATGGCGCCTGAAGCCGACCCCTTTCAGCTTTCTACTTGTACCCCGTAAGTCCGTGGAGTTGTTAATCACGGCTCGGCTCAACCGATTCTTCTCTGCTTAGGGTAGCGCCGAGGTCTTTTAATCCCTATATGACACCCATGTCGAATCCCCGATACACAGACTATACAGCAGCTGCGCCTTCTCCGCTTGATTCGTCACCGACTCCTGCGATTGATAGCCACAATGAGATTGCTCTCAATGGAGACGCATCGACAGACCAATCCATGAAGGGTCTGCTGGAGGTAATAGCTACGTGTCAGGGGCGACTAGACTATTGCTGTAGTAACTTCACCGCTTGTAGCCAAAAGGTAAACACTCTGCTTCTTGTGAAGGTCGCGCCTTATGCTATTGCTATTCAGATGACATTCTTGGAGGAGGAGAAAGAAGAGATTGAAAAGCAATTCAATCTTACCAAGAGAAAACTTGACGAAACCGAGCTACATCTCCAAGAAGCCAACGCTGACAGAGGGAAGTTGAAAAGATGGGTGGATAAGCTCCGTAGTCAGGTCGACGCGTTCTATTCACAGTTCGGTTTGCTGCGCGTCCGTAATTTTTTTTTTGGTTATATTGGCATACTGACACTTTCTGGCAGCAAATGGCGCTCGCCAATCCAGTTGACAGTGAAGAATGCGCAGATGATTCAAAATCCCAAGAGGACATTGATCTTTCATAGACGATCCGGTGAACAGACTACATTGATCCGATGTCGAAGTAAACTTGAATGTACGGAATTTGTACTATGTACTTAGCTTGAACCATTTGGAAGGTTGCTCACTGTTGAATTATGATTATGTAAATACTTGTGTCCACCAGGGATTACAAACATCCTCAGGACTACTAGAATGATTATAAGGTCAGGTTTGGGGAATCTAAGCAGACATCTAGGTAGTAATGATACAACAGATTATGGTAATGAGCTTCTCGTAAGAACTGATGCTGTACAGTGTCCGTGAAGAAAAACAGGTGGGAACAGAGGTCCGTACTAAGTCCGTCGTGGGAGGTGAATATTTGAATTACGACAGCGTGGTATAAGCTCGTCGGTGTCATCATCGCGGACGATCAACGGTACATCACGCTGCGACGGCGAGATGTAACGAGGACAAAGTCCTTTGGCAGAAGGGATGCTCGCTGGGGTTTACGAGTCGCCTCTGTGACACGTTTCCAAGCCTGGATGACCTGACGTTCGAGGAACTTGGTACAGGATGTGCGCCTGCGGAAAACTGTGAGCTTATGGGGATAGGATGCGCAGTTAGTGCATGGCCTACACAGGTCTCGCCTCGAGGATCCAGGGGTCGGAATGGTGCGAAACGTGGTACGCGCGATAGGGGGCAGCGACGGCCATGAAGGACGGTGATGACATTACAATGGATAAAGAGCGCAGAGTCGTCCCAGACGATGGAAAAGAATGGATAGCCCACGGGGCTTTCAGAGAACGCAGGCAAGCGAACGTTAAGCCAGCATTGGGGTTCTTATAGTACCTGTGACAATAAGCAACCATCGATACCACAACTTCTAATTTGGGATTCAAGTCCGTTGTTTTGAACAACACTTCTTGGTTGCTTCGCAGTCTATTGTAGTGGTATTGGGCACACGGGGATGGACAGCCACTGAGGGAGATCATCACTGCCAGCGTCCGGTAAGACAACGTGCGTCGTATGACTGCGCCAGAATCCCAAAGCCCTCCACGTTGCCCCCCCGCCCAACTGCCATGCAGCACCCCTCGCGATCGCCCCCGACGCACATCGATACCACATCGACAGCGGCATCCCGCTTTTTCGTCTCCATGTGGAACCCGTTTAGCCAACCCACCTTGCCACGGAGGAAGACCACTGAGAATAATACTGTCAGTCTCTCCCTGATGCCAACTCTGTTGAACAACCCTCACGACCCTCCTCAGCGTCGGCGTGTCGCCATGTACTCCACCCCTGAGGAGAGACACGCACACAACTCCTCGCGTGCTAGCCATTCACATTATCTCGACTCCCGTCCGACCATAGAACAGATTGCGATGGGTCTCCATGTTTCGCGCACGCCCCATCTCAGACTCGCCCCAAACCCTCTCCAGCGACATCCCATCCCAACCCATAACCCACCCTACGCCACCAACATTCCAGTCCACTCGCCCTCTGCCTCCTCTGTTGACCCCCACGATCCGTCACCCTCCTCACTATCACGCACGCGTCACAGCCTTCCGCCCCCGCCCCCACGTTCCTCTATGAAAAAAACGAGCCCGTCCGTGTCTACCCTGGCCCAGCCGCGTCAACTTTTATCCTCGGGCATTTCCCCATCCACATCCGTGGTAACCTCGGCTATTCCTCCGACGCCAAGTCGGCCGCTGTCATTCTTGCGAGCTCGCGTTTCTAAATTCATTCCTGGTTACCGCCCTCTGAGCTTGCCGTCCTCCCTCGGTCGCGCATGCTCCATCACCTCGTCCGCGAGCGATAGTACCAGACCCACCACCCCGCGCAAGGCAGTCCGATTTTCTACGAGTGTACTTGGGATAGACAAACAATTGTAGTCCTTTCTTTGATTCCACTTACTTAGATGTTCCGGGCGCAAACTGTTTTATCACTTGCATTTTTCATTTGGATCTACGCACGGACTTGATTCACGCACTTAACCTATTTTTCGATATATTATTCCGATGTAGCCCATTTCGAAACCATGTCCAATGTCATCATATTCTGTGGCTGTGAATTGCGATACGCTCTCTCCCCATCTCTTTTCTTGTATTCTTGTTTCACCATCAACTTCACTTGGATCTTCTTTTCAACTTTTCTTACGACTCGGATTGCACGCTGAATAGATTCTCCACATCGCTCGACGTTAGCCAACACACCCCTCTAGTGCGTCACTGCAATGGCACCAGTAGAAACAGAGTACTATGACTTGGTGGGTGGCCCCTTCTGCCATCCTCGTAGTTCGGTTTATGACACCGGTAACTTTCGGAACCATAGCTGGAAGTCTCCGCGGACGCCAATGACACAGATTTGAAAAAGGCCTACCGGAAGCAAGCCATGAAGGTTCGCTTTAGTATCCCTTTTATCCCCAACAGTCATTCAGATCTTATATATTCTCGTTCCACTTCTCATTCTATAGTACCATCCGGATAAGAATCCCTCCCCCGATGCAGAGGAGAAGTTCAAAGAAATAAGGCAAGTTGACCATCAAATCAAATAAAGGTGGGGAATGCCTGATGATGCGTGCCTCGTGTTCGTAGCAAAGCTTATCAAGTTCTATCTAACTCTGTATGTGGTGATATGTCGCCTACTCTCGGACATACGGAACTGATGCTTTGCCTTTCAGGATCTCCGCGCTGTATATGATAAGAATGGCAAGTCAATGGTTCGTCCCGTCTTTCAAGGAGATTCGCGGTGGCGTCCTGAAAAGCACGATGGGACAGGCGGACAAGGAAACAAACGATATGGAAGACGCCGCCATGTTCTTTGCCAATGTCTTTGGCGGGGAACGATTTAAAGACTACGTGCGTCCTTTCATTCCTCTGGGCCGCCGATTGTCTCAATACATGCTAGATTGGGGAAATTTCCCTCATGAAAGAAATGACTTCTGTGGCACAGACAGTAGCCACCGACGAAGAGCGTGAAGAACTTGAGAAAGAAGGCATTATTCCGCCATCTACGCCCGCTCAGGAAAGGCCGCACACTCGACCTACAACTCCTGCGACGGAATCCCGCGCTTCGGGCAAAGCAGCCCGGTCTCTCGATACGTCCGCAGTCGCTCTCCAAGCCTCGGTTAGTAGCGAGGACACTTCCAAACGCACGGACTCGCCTCCATTCAAGAATGGATCAAAGAGCGTCCCTACTTCACCTATGCAGGAGAACAAGGATCTGCACACGTCCAAGAAACGCAGCAGGTTGACACCAGAGCAGAGAAAGAAACTTCTGGAACTTGAGGAAGAGCGAAAGAAAGCATTGGAAGAGCGTGTGAAATCATTGACGTCCAAGTTGCTTGAACGGCTCAGGCCATTTGTCGAAGCTGAACACCCTGGAGAGAAAGATGACCCAGAGACCAGAACATTTCAGGATAAGATTAGACTGGAGGCAGAAGATCTGAAACTAGAGAGCTTTGGTGTTGAGGTACGTCGATGTTTGTCTGCAGGTATCATGCATGCTCAGCTCACGGCCATTAACATTTAGTTGCTACAAGCCATTGGCACCGTCTATACCATGAAAGCCACTTCGTTCTTGAAATCAAAGAAATTCCTTGGCCTGTGAGTCGGTCGTCATGAAAGTCGTTCAAGCCATCTCTTACGGCAACAACTTAGTGCGGGCTTCTGGTCTCGGGTAAAGGAAAAGGGATCTGTGGCAAAGGACGCATGGGGCGTTATTGGTAGCGCGTAAGCCTATCAGCAACTTCGCTACGAAACGAAACTCACAAAACTCGATAATTAGACTTAGTGTCCAGTCGTTAATGCAGGAGATGGAGAGGTTACAAGCCAAAGGTGAGGTGAATGAAGACATCCTGCATGCCATGGAAGCAGATATGACTGGCAAGGTACATATTTCATGTCACGTTGTTCTTTATACGCAGATTCTATCACCTTGCATCATAGATCTTACTTGCCTCTTGGCGGGGAACACGCTTTGAAGTCGTGCAAGTGCTGCGAGAGGTGAAAATTTTCTCTGCGGAAATTTGACTGGCAGTTTGGTTGACCTGCGTCAGGTAGTGGATAACGTCCTCAGAGACCGCGAAGCCTCTGACCAAGTGCTCCTTAATCGAGCAAAGGTATGCTTGCATTGACATCACAGTACCTGGTCTCTTACAACGCGCTGAAAGGGTCTGTTGATCATTGGTCACACCTTCAAAACTACAGTACCGGATGACTCTGACGAGGATCGTCGAGAGCTCGAACGGTATGCATAGTGTCGATATCCGTTGTGGACGAGCCTAACGTTCACACGATTAGTATGGTCGCTGAAGCTGCCGCTGGCAACTCGAGACACCAGCAACTGCGTGCGCATGCTAGAGGACGGAGAGACGACAAGCCTACACCACCATTCGCGGAGCAGATTATCGAAGAGGCAGAGGCTTCTCATCCCACTTCGTGAGACACGATACCGGGTTTTTGACACATTTCACGTTTGATTTAGTTTTATGTCTCATTGACTTATGCACACACGGTCTAATTTGCACGTGTTATGAAATCATCGTTATTTGGTAGAACCATGCAGACACTTGGCTTTTATAGGGTAATGAACACTAGTATTACAGCAGGATCCAAAGACGCGCTACCAAAGGTTCATCGTGCACCACACGTGCCTATAGTTCGTTGATATTCGTCCCTCACCTGTCCGGCAAGGTATTGGTGTTTTGCAGGGGAGCATATCATTGAACCACTTACCTCGGTATAAAAATCGTCGTCAGCAAGCACAGCGATGCCTGTCCATGCTAGGCCCTTGGTGCATATCATGCACAACTTGTGAGCCTCGATGCTTCGTGCAGAGATCGCAAACGCTGGTGTGTGGTTCCCTCCATGCGGTTGTGTAGGGATGGCTATTTCAATGAAGAGATTAGTTGTACGGCTATCAAGTTCATACTCTATCTTACCGAAAACCGGATGCAATGACGGTATCTCTAGACTATCTGATGAGATGTCTGTACACGTGCCAGATGATGTACTTGCCGTAAGAGACATTGCCCTAAAGGGAAATCGTAGTTAGTCACCAAGATCAGTGGATTATCGCGATAGGAATACGGACAAAATCTGTAGAAGCCGCAAATTGGACGTGCTGGATGTCCATTCCAAAGTAGTGAACCATCGTTTGGGAAAAATATCTGCCTGGGGAGAACGTTGATATGGTATCAAAGGAATGGGTTCGACGACATACCCAAGCTTCTGCTTTGTCGTAGATCAAAGTAGGGTTTGCCCTCGGTGATCTTGAGACGGCATTCAGTGGCAGTAACCGCCCCTCTGAGTTGAGTCAAAAAACCTGTCTCGCAGAATGGATTGCAAGCCTCACTGGAAACATGCCTCCACTCGCTCCCTCAGCCGTTGCAACTGATCGCGATCAGGTGCACGGAGGAGCCAGTGCATCTGAGTGTAATCGGGTATTACTAACGAAATCAAAGCACGTCCATCGCTCAGGGTTGCAACGACTTACCGTTCGGTGGGCTTTTACAGCCTTGAATGACTCCAGTCACTCTGTGGTCAGGTTTGATTTGTTGACGGAGGACTGAAACATTGGAGTAGGCGAGGAATGCAGCATCGAGGGCATTCGCACCTTCCCAAGGTGCAAGTCCGGCATGCGCGCTGATTTATATCCGTGAATTTCGGGAAATAGCTCCATATGTCGTTGACTCACGAGTGACCAAAAAATTCCACATCAATCGCTTGCATAGCTAGACATGATCCGGTGGACAAGGAATTAGGTGATCCTGCGGACGGATGACACCTGCGAAATACAGTTAGTGGTTTCCCCACCCCGCAAACCTGACACAGACATGAGGCACGCATGCATTCCATTATAAGCACCGCGTTCGAGCAGGGTAATCTTTCCGCCCCCACTTTCTTCGGCTACACGGAGTTTGAATGCGAGTTGTGGCCTATCAAATGCTAACTTACCGGGTGTGCCAAGGAGAACGACTTTGCCAGCGACGTCGTGGGCCAACAAAGCGGACTTTATCGCGATGGCCACCCCCACACCGCTCACCGCAATCAGATTATGACCGCATGCATGCCCAATCAAGGGCAATGCGTCCATCTCGGCGTTTACGCCAATGGTTCTTCCTCCCTTACCGTGGGCGAACTCGGCCCTCCATGCAGTTTGAAGTCCGAGATAGTGGCGAGTCACGACGAAACCATGACTCTCCATAAAGTCAGTTAATATATCATGGGCGTAGCTGGGCGGAAGGGTTATGGCGGGCACGACAATATGACGATGATGACGCACTGCTCCTCGAACATGAGCTCGGGGTGATCTCAACAAATAATCAACAAAGAGTTTGTTTCCCATGAGAGCGCGAACTTACCGTGAATGCTGAGACTGAGGGATCTCAGGGCAGGGTCGATGGTATCGAGGGTATTGACAATGGTTGTCATGAAGTTCTGTTTTGCGTCAGGGGGAGATAGGGTTCCAAAGTAATCAGGAGGCGGATCAAAGCTCTTGGTGGTTGGACCTGAGGAAAAGTCGCAGCAGGATTCAAAAGAGATGGGGATGTCCTCATAGCCTGCCTGTCGTTGCGAGTGGTGAGTGAAGGGTTTTCTGAAAAAAGCGCGAGACAGACGATGTTGGGGTCCATTCGTTTACTGACCGAGCCTGGTCGGCTGGTCGGGGGAGGTGTGTTTGAAGTAAATAAACGCCTGAGGGAGAAGCAACAGTCGTGGCCGTGGTCCTCTAATGGGGGGACGGGCATGGTGGTGAGGGACCAAGTGCATGGAAAACAGGCGTTTATCAGTGGTTTGGGCGAGTGTTAACATATGATATCCGCTGTCTATCGGACACGCGGAACAGACGCGTGATCCGAATTCCGCAATAATCGGAATTAATGTAAAGTGAAAATCCCACAGTCTGAGAGCGGCGCATGCATGTGACGTTTCACAAAGGAAAGATGCCATCTCAAGTCCTGTGGGATCGGAGCACTAAAAATCGAAGCAGATAGAGATCGACCTTGACCGAGACGCTGCCTTTTGACGTGTACTGGGCAAATCAATCGACCATCATTCGCTTCTTCTTAGTTGACGTGCCTGTTATCGGCCTGAATTCAACCCGGGACCTCCCTATCAAGGAATCATATTACAGGTCAATATTCCGTTTTTAGGTTCCTGGACCCACAGCATTCGGTTAGCTCAAATATCACCGCCGCAACATGCGTAAGTAGCCCTGCGTAGTTTTGTTAGCGGCGTGTTGCGTTTCCAAAAGGAGATCCAGAGCCCTTAGAATTCAACATGTACAAACAACTCAATCTGCTTCTTTGGTGACAACTCGTAAGCGGCGCTCTGGTCTGCGAGTGCGTCGGCGACAACCATGGCGTCGACTATCACTTCTATCCACACAGACAACCTTGGCCAAATCTTTCAGGGCCTCAGAAATCCTAATCATGAGGCTCGCCTTCAAGCTGCAGTCGACCTGCGTCGCTACGTGAGCGTGACGTCGTCCGATCTAGCTACATCATTGAATCTCTTATAGGTCGCCACGACGGTCGTTGAAATGCCAAATGACGCCGCAGTCAAGTTGTGGGACGATGATATCAACAAACGCATATTCGACCTCATGCACAGCCAGAATAACGTGGAGAGACTCGGCGGATTGTTAGCAATTGGTACGCTTCTACCCTTTTCCCGTCGCCATCCGTATTAAACTTTTAATGTAGATCATCTTCTGGAGAACGATGGCGAAGACATCGTTGGGTCAAAACGATACCTCTACAGGTTCTACAATTATGTCAAACAACTCCTTCCCAACCACGACGTCAACATCATGTTGGCTGCCTCCAAGACTCTGGGTCAGATTGCTGCCATAGGTGGCGCCGACTTTGGCGAAGGATTTATGGATCTTGAAGTGCCAGCAGCAGTAGAGCTCCTCCAAGGCGCTGAACCACCACGTTATGCTGGAGTTCTCATTTTAAAGGAACTTGCGCGTAATAGCGCCAATTACTTTCATTCTCACATTAGCCTTGTTTTTGACAAGATTCTTATCCCTTTGCGCGACCCCCGTGTCATGGTCCGGGAAGGCGCCGCAGAGCTCCTCGCAGCGTGTCTGGAGATCGTGGCAAATAGGGAGCGGCAGGCGCGGACAACATATCTCATGAAGATCCTTCAGGATGCTCAGCTTGGGCTAAAAATGGCGCAACCCGAAGTGATTCATGGCTCACTACTCATGTACCGCGAGCTACTGCTTCACGGAGACACGGTGAGTAATGTCACCAGTTCTTGATAAAGGACAACCTTGTAATCATCGCCTTGTAGTTTATGCGGGAGTCGTTCCTAGACACAGCAGAACAAATTCTCCGTTTCAAGTCACACAGGGATAGTCTGGTGCGAAAAATGGTCATCACGCTCATACCGACGCTCGCGGCATACGACACCCAAACGTTTTCTGAACATTACCTGCACAAGTCCATGAGCCATTTGCTTACACAGCTCGAGAAACCCAACGAACGCTCTTTTGGTGTGCCGTCCTCGACACGTGGCTTTGTCGTTTACTCATTGGATCACAGCCTTCATTGCTATTGGGCATACCGCAACCGCGGTAGGGAGCGATATGAAGCCTTTCCTCGACTCCATCATGGCTCAGATCAAACTTGGACTCCAACAAAGAGGGTGCGTATATTCCATTGATCGCATTGTTACACCTCACGACTAGTGTAGGAAAAAGAACGCGCCCTCCGAAGAGCCTATTTTCCAATGTGTTGGCATGCTTGCATCAGCTGTCGGACCCAATCTGACGAAGTTGCTGCATGATCAACTGGACCTGTTCTTTGCATGTGGGCTGAGCGAGCCACTACGACAAGCGCTGGTGGCGATCGCAAGAAACATTCCGCCGCTGCTGAAGACGATTCAAGATCGACTGTTGGACCTGCTTTCGATGATACTGATCGGACAACCGTACAGGGTGATTGGCGCGCCGCCATCGCTGGTACGGGGTGATGTTACTGCCCATCCGCGTGATTTGTCTGGTGTTAAGACGGGTAAGAGTCCCGAGTTGATTACGCTCGCGCTCTCTACCCTTGGATCGTTTGACTTTAGTGGTAAGACGAGTGATTGCAATGTTTCAAGTTGAACTGAGAGTAGTCAAGGGCATATATTGAACGAGTTTGTTCGAAGTGCTGCGCTGCCGTACCTCGAGGACGACAACGCCGACGTGCGCCGGGCGGGTGCGCTAACTTGCTGCCGCCTGTTTATGCGAGATCCGATTTGCTACCAAGCAAGCAGTCACGCAATTGACATCATCAGCGACGTGCTCGATAAATTGCTTACTGTTGGCATTGCGGATCCGGGTGAGTACAGCACCTTTATGCAGGTTGTTCTTCCTAATTTTATTGTCCAGATCCAACCATCCGACAGACTGTTCTTTCCTCCCTTCATGAACGCTTCGACAAACACCTCGCACAAGCAGAGAACGTCCGCTCCATCTTCATCTCCCTCAATGACGAGGTCTTTGATAATCGCGTTACCGCCGTCGCCTTGATTGGCCGTCTCGCAAAGCACAACCCTGCCTATGTCATGCCCTCACTCCGCAAGGCCCTCATACAGCTCCTCACTGAATTGGAGTATTCCACCGTCACGTCAGTATATCCCTTCTTTTCGAATACCCTCTGACTCACCACTCTACAGACGCAACCGCGAAGACTGCACTCGTCTCCTCACTTTGCTTGTCAGTGCGACTCAGAGACTAATCAAGCCATATGCCCTCCCCATCCTTCGCGTGCTTATCCCAAAAGCCAACGATAGCAATCCAGCCGTCGCCGCAAACGTCCTAATGTGTCTTGGCGAACTCGCCGCAGTCGGGGGCGAGGACGTCGCTCCTCACATTCCCGAGCTCATGCAAGTCGTCATTACCAGATTGCAAGACCCAGCTCATGTCAAGAGAGATGCTGCTTTGCGAACGTTGGGACAGCTATGTTCAAGCACAGGTTACGTTATTTCCCCTTTGATCGACTACCCTCAGCTACTCCCCATCCTCGGACGAATCTTGAGGACAGAGTCTGGTTCTTCTCGCCGTGAAGTCGTCAGGGAGATCGTCAAGGTTTTGGGAATCCTTGGTGCGCTCGATCCTTATAGACGCAAGGTAAGTTGTACTGCTGGCGTTCATATCTTGGTTGAGATCTCGCCGCAGACAAAGCCGGATGAAGATGGAGCTGTAGAGGGTACACTCCCGGCCGTCAGTGCGGCTCCCGTCACGACCACCGGCTCTGTCACAGGTTCCGACGACTACTACCAGACTGTAGTCATCACGTCACTATTGGCTGTCTTGAGGGATCAGTCCATGAGTAATCACCATCATACCGTCATTGAAGCCATCATGAATATCTTCAAGACTCAAGGCTTGAAATGCGTCACTTTTCTACCACAGGTATTCCCGCTGAACAAGCAATATTATGCCCTGTTGACATCTTCCCTAGATAATACCAGCGTTCGCTGCTGTGGCGAGTACATCCACTGCCCGCCTACAGGAGTTCCACTTGCAGCAACTCGCAATCTTGGTTGGGATTATCAAACAACACATCCGAAACTACACCCCTGAGGTATTCAAGCTCGTGACCGACCTTTGGGAGAATACTTCCCTGCAACTGCCTATAGTCTCGCTCGTCGAAGCACTGGGAAAAGCCTTAGATGCCGAGTTTAGACCGTTCCTGCCTACCATTTTACCACTCCTTCTCAAAGTATTTGAAGGAGAGCTGACGGAAAAGAGAATGAACACTCAAATTAAAATATTCGAATCGTTTCACACTTTCGGTGCGAACATCGAGGAGTATTTACACCTGATTATCCCTATCATCGTCAAAGCCGCGGAGAGGCTAGATGCAACAACTATTCTTCGCAAACGCGCGATTCAGACGGTGGCCCATCTCTCCCAACGTGTCAACTTCTCAGACCACGCTTCTCGAATTGTACATCCCCTCGTCCGGGTCCTCGATGGACAGAATAACGAGCTTCGGATGGCCGTAATGGACACATTGTGTGCCATCGTCGTCCAGCTTGGCTCGGATTTCGCCATCTTCGTTCCCATGATCAACAAGGTATGTTTATCTAAGCGCTCTAGTTTCAGCGAAGCCTGAGATACTCGTAGTGCTTGCTCCGTAATCGCATCCACCACCCACGGTATGAAAATCTCATTACCAAATTGTTGAATGGTGAACGCTTGCCTCAAGAGTCCGGCATCCACGATTTACTGGAGAACTCTAGGGTTGCTGAAATCTCGGCGCCCGCTGAGGCGGCCAAGCTAACTGTCAATCAACAACATCTGAAACAAGCCTGGGACGTGTCGTCTGTTTCTACGCGAGAGGACTGGACGGAATGGATGCATCGCCTCGCCGTGGAATTCATGAAAGAGTCGCCGTCTCATGCCCTCAGGGCCTGCATGAGTTTGGTCGAATTCCATC
Source organism: Xerocomus brunneocitrinus (assembly GCA_038093375.1). Classification (NCBI taxonomy): domain Eukaryota; kingdom Fungi; phylum Basidiomycota; class Agaricomycetes; order Boletales; family Boletaceae; genus Xerocomus; species Xerocomus brunneocitrinus. The sequence goes on along the minus strand of JBBPSB010000003.1, from coordinate 72,387 downwards.
CACCCCTTGCGAAGGAGCTTTTCAATGCTGCGTTCATCTCCTGCTGGACCGAGCTATACGATCAATATCAGGTAGGTGTACTGGCGGTTCAGCATTCTCTAATCTTGACGTAATCTCTAGGAAGGACTTGTGCGGTCTATCGAAGCTGCGATCACCTCGCCTAGTGCACCGTCCGAGTTGATTCACCGTTTACTCAATCTCGCAGAATTCATGGAACACGAAGAGAAGTCACTTCCTATAGAGCATCGCACTCTCGGGGAGTACGCCGTGAGGTTTCATGCGTACGCGAAAGCACTGCATTATAAGGAACTGGAATTTTTCACCGAGACTTCGCCGAACATCATCGAGGCACTTATTGGTATCAATACCAGACTTCAGCAACACGACGCAGCCTGGGGCACGCTTGTCATTGCACGAGAGCAATTTGACGTCAGTAAACACGAAGAATGGTATGAGAGGCTCGGGAGATGGCAAGAAGCACTGGCTGCATATGAAAAGAAGGCAGAAGAGGATCCTGATGTCCCTGACATTTTAATCGGACGTATGAGGTGCCTGCACGCGCTTGGCGAGTGGGATCAACTCGCGGCACAGGTAGAAGAGCACTGGTCGAATGCAAACCACGAAGACCGGAGAGAAATCGCGCCAATGGCTGCTGCCGCTGCCTGGTCATTGCACGAGTGGGATTCTATGGACGACTACATCGGGACGATGAGGGGCGATTCGCCCGATCGAGCATTCTACAAAGCTATCTTGTCCGTCCACCAGAACCAATTCCCCAAGGCACTGAGGGAAATAGGAAAAGCTCGGGACTTGCTTGAGCCGGAATTGACGTCTTTCGTTGGCGAAGGTTATGGACGGTCATACAAGTGAGGGCATCTTTCGTCGCACTTTCTGTGCTTGACTTAACTTGCCCCAGCACTCTGGTTCGTGCGCAGATGCTGTCCGAACTCGAGGAGATCATAATGTACAAGCAATACGCTGACCAACCAGAAAGGCAACAAGCAATGCGGAAGACATGGATGAAACGGTGCGGCTCTCAATACTTACTTTGAACATAACCACTCATAGACTACTAGGCTGCAAGGCTGCCAGCCTGACGTCGAGACCTGGCAACGTATCCTGCAGGTTAGGGCACTCGTTTTGAACCCGGAAGACGATCCCGTCATGTGGATCAAGTTTGCGAACCTATGTCGAAAATCGGACCGGATGGCGTTGGCGGAGAAGACGATCAACTCACTCCTGTCACCAGAGAGGGTGAGCTGTAGTTTCGAACGTAGGTGGCCTAGTCTGATGATTGGAGATGCTAGTTACAGCACTTGCGGGATGATCAGCAACACCTCAAGGCGCCTCCAAACGTCGTCTATGCTCAGCTCAAGTACATGTGGGCAAATGGCTCTCGGGAAGAAAGTCTGAGCTTCCTTCGCCAGTTTTCTGCAAGCCTAGCAAGGGATCTACAGGTAGAAAACAGGGAACACACCCAGCGGCCTAGTGTCAGCAAACACAAACTTGACGAGCTGTCACGCCTGCTCGCGCGGTGTTACTTCAAGCAAGGGCAATGGCAAATAGAGCTAAAGGAGGACTGGGATGCAGTGAGTATCTGGGGTATGTTCGATATCAACTTCTCATCCTCTGTCAAGCGAAACATCAAAGACATTTTGCATTCGTATTTCCTTGCTACCCACTACGATCCTGAATGGTACAAGGCATGGCACACCTGGGCTCTTGCAAACTTTGAAGTAATTGGACACTTGGAAAGCCAGAAGGAAAGCACAGTTATTGATGTTCCGGGTAGTGGTCTGGCTGCCCACGTTGTGCAAGCAGTTCAAGGTCATCACTATTTGGCGTTAGGAATGAGGCGCTGCTGATCCAGTATCTCATAGGCTTCTTCCATTCAATAGGTCTGCGCAATGAGAACGCTCTGCAAGACACCCTGCGGCTTCTAACATTGTGGTTCAAGTTTGGTGCTCATGACGAAGTTAGTCAAGCAATGGCAAGTGGTTTCTCCGTCGTTGAAGTGGATACGTGGCTGGAGGTCATTCCACAAGTAAGTGTCTTTTAGTTGGGTTTGAATTTCCCAATAATCCTATGTTTTCAGATTATTGCACGCATCCAAACTCCGAACGGGAACGTCAGACGCAACATCAACAACTTGCTGACCGAAGTTGGGAAACATCACCCACAGGCGCTGATATATCCTCTCACTGTGGCTTCAAAATCTTCCAGTGTCTCCCGAAAGAATGCCGCTCTCAACATCATGGATAGAATGAGGGAACACTCTCCCGTCATCGTTGAACAAGTGCGTGTGTTTATTTCTGCAGATGATTGGTTATTCATAGCAAATGCTAGGCCCTTGTAGTCAGTCACGAGCTCATTCGCGTAGCTATATTGTGGCACGAGATGTGGCACGAAGGTCTTGAAGAAGCTTCGAGATTGTTCTTCAACGACAAGAATCCAGAAGGCATGATTGCTACTCTGGAGCCGCTACACGAGTTATTGGAAGCAGTAAGTTAGCGTGGATTGCCCTTTGAAACGACCTCCTAATTCTTCTTCAGGGTCCGACCACCGCTCGCGAGACGTCATTCGCTCAAGCCTTCGGTAGAGATCTACATGAAGCTCGCGAAGCTTGCCGTCGTTATCGTGCCTATGGAGAAATGTCGGAACTGAATAAGGCTTGGGACATATATTACGGAGTATGCTATCTAAACGCTTTACTATGATCTGCTATTGACCCACGAATCTAGGTATTCAGGAAAGTGGAGAAACAGCTACCTCAACTCACAACCCTCGACTTGCAATATGTCTCTCCTCAGTTACTCAAGGCACGAAATCTCGAGCTTGCTATGCCTGGTACGTCGTTGTACATCCTGATGTATCATATTTCTGTAAGGAGGATCATCGATAGGTACCTACCAGAGTGGCAAGTGTGTGATCAAGATTGCAAGCTTTACCACCAAATTGACTGTCATTGCATCAAAACAACGCCCGAGGCGTCTATCGCTCAAGGGTGACGATGGCAAAGATTACCTTTATGTTCTGAAAGGTAAGGTGCTTGTCAGTCCCCCGACCACTCATACTCACTAGTGAATCCAGGACACGAAGACTTGCGTCAAGACGAGCGTGTCATGCAGCTCTTCAGCCTTGTAAACACTCTGCTTTCGGTGGACACCAATAGCTTCAAGAGACGTCTGCATATCCAACGATATGCCGTGATACCGCTGGCGCCCAACGCTGGCTTGATGGGATGGGTCAAGGACAGCGATACTCTTCACGTGCTTGTTCGCGACTACCGTGATTCTCGCAAGGTCCTGCTCAACATCGAGTACCGATTGATGCTCCAGGTATGAAACGTGCTTATGATATCCTGCAAGTTGATCTCACATGCTCCAGATGGCACCTGATTACGAAAGTTTGACACTCTTGCAGAAAGTGGAGGTATTCGAATACGCTCTCGAAAACACCACAGGGCAAGATCTTTACCGAGTGTTATGGTTGAAGAGCGACAACTCCGAGCATTGGCTAGAGCGACGTGCGACATATACACGATCACTTGCTGTCAATAGCATGGTTGGCCATATCCTAGGGCTAGGGGATCGTCACCCTTCCAACCTTCTTCTCGAGAGAAGCACAGGGAAGGTTGTTCACATTGATTTCGGTGACTGTTTTGAGGTTGCCATGCACCGAGAAAAGTTCCCTGAAAAAATACCATTCCGTCTTACAAGAATGCTGACGCATGCCATGGAGGTGGGTTTTCTACATTCTGTTTTTGAATCATCTGATGGGGGTCTGCAGATTAGCGGGATTGAGGGCAGCTTCCGACACACCTGCGAGATTACCATGTCCGTTCTTCGCGCAAACAAGGAATCACTGATGGCGGTGCTCGAGGCCTTTGTTTATGACCCACTTATCAATTGGCGCCTCATGCAGGCCGACGTTGACACCAGGAGGCAGGAAGGTAGTGTAGACTGAATTGCTATGATATGATAGCACCTTACAATTGTTTCTGTCCAGATGTTGACAGCGACCCAGGCAGGGCTGCTGAGCTTGCCAAGGTCGCGGCATATCCCCAAGCTCCAACCCGAAAACTTCGTGCCGATGAAAACGACATCTTCAATGGTGGGTCATATCACGTTTTCTCCTGGCCTTTGCTGACTTGTATCAGACGCAATTGGAGAGCCTGGAGCAAGGCAAGAAGTCAGGAATGAACGAGCGTTACTCGTCTACAACCGTGTGCAACACAAACTTACAGGTGCGTTGACACTGAGCTGCAAGATCTGAGGCTAACCCAATATGGTTGATAGGGAAAGACTTCAACCCCGATGTTGTGCTCACCGTTCCGGCCCAAGTGGATAAGCTCATTCTTCAGGCTACTTCGTTGGAAAATCTGTGCCAGTGTTTCTCTGGATGGTAAGCTCATCAGTCATTGCGAACGCGTTAACTTTCACCAAACTTGTCTCAGGTGCGCATTTTGGTAAAACTCATATTACTTCCGGTTACCCAGTGTATACTTGCATACTACGCTGCCCGTTCTATAGCAACTGTGTAACATGCATGACTGTGTATATGATACTCATCCATGGTGGCAGGTCCACCGTTTTGAGTTGACTAATTTGGAAATGGAACCTAGCACACTTCTAAATGAGCAGCGCGACTTGTCATTAATGTAGCTTGCACTCTTTGTGTTCGTTTATCACAACAACCACCTTCATTGACAATCATGCCTCGAGGGATCCCAAACGTGAAGAAGGACGACTATGGCATGCGGTACACATCGATGCATGTCCCTCTCGCGTACGTTTGCTCTCTCACTGGCGCGATGGTACTGACGCCTAGCTCAGGCCGAATCCCAAACACATGGGAACGACGTATCTCAAATCAGAATCACAGAATCTCTGGGCTAGAAATGCCGCTCGCAAACAGAAAATGTCGGCGGAAGATTCCCCTACGCCTCCCGAACCAAGGTGTGCATTCTTTTGGATTGGGATGCGCTAGCGTTTCTCGATGAACTCTGAGCAACTAGCGCAGACGTGGTTCCCAAGTTGTGGTCATTCACCCGGGTTCGAGACACCTGCGTATTGGAAAAGCTTCCGATGTCACACCCATTGCTGTCCCCAACGTCATTGCAAGGAAATACAACGGATCCCTCCAAGAACCAGAATATATGGAACACGTTACACGTCCGAGGAAGGGACACAATGGGCCATCGACAACTGCCAATGGAGACGAGCATGTAGTGGCACCTCCTTCCGACGATCCTGTAAGTAACACGCATGTTGGACACTTTCTGATGAGTTGAAACTACATAGTTCGAAGTCAAACTGTCTTCAATCATGGTTTCGCTTCGCGAAAGGATGCGATTCTATAAGCTTCGCGTAACACCAAAGGCGACAAGCATTGCATCGACATTCAACGAAAAGTTCAAACCCGAAATTATCCGCGAGCAAAATGATCCTTTCCGGGTTGACTGGATCCATGAACCTTTGGCTGACGATGCTTATTTGGTTGGGGACAAGGTACCACCTTTCACTTCCACCTCGGCTCAAGCATGACCTTCCTCTTCGTTCCAGGCCCTGCGGATATCGGACCCTCGGGCTCTGAATTACACTGTTCGATGGCCAATTCTGGGGCAGAATTTTAACACCAAGGATTACCCTTCTGGCCAGATGATCCTGGATGATATTGAGACTATCATCCTCAGTGTCCTCGAAGAAAGGCTGGACATCAAGCGGCGTGACTTCAAGGTTGGTTGACATGGCTGTCAGAAATCGGGTATAACTGCATGTTCTTTCCTCACAGAATTACTCTGTCGTGTTAGTTATTCCCGATTTCTATGATCGGGTCTATGTGCGAGAATTTGTCAATATCCTCCTGGTGTCGTTGGGGTTCAAGCAAATTTGCGTACAACAAGTGAGTCTGTCGACACGTTCACTCCAGAGCTAACCTGATCATGATCTCTCTAGGAGTCGCATGCGGCAACATATGGAGCTGGGATAAGCAATGCTTGTGTCGTTGATATCGGAGCTGCCAAAATAAGCGTGGCTTGCGTTGACGAAGGTTTGGTCATTCCTGATTCAAGGTACATCTATCAGCCTTCTTTGTGTTGGGTCTGATCCACTTCGAGGATGCCATTGAATATGGGTGGCAATGACATCACAGAATTTTTGTATGTTCTGCTTGAAAGGATAAACTTCCCCTATCGCGATATCAATCTAGCCCGGTGGCATGATTGGTTAGTGATGGAAGATCTCAAGTCGCGATTATGCACATTGGCAGAGGTATGTACTTTACATGACTTAACTTGACATTTAATGAAAAGGATTACGGCAGGGCGACGTGGCATTGAATCTCTATGATTTTGCCGTGCGGCGATACGGTCATGCCACAAAGAAATATGGTCTTCGCGCCTATGATGAGATTATTATCGCCCCAATGGTCTGTATGCGTGACCATACTCCTGCACCTGCTAACCACCTTACCCTAGTGTATATTTGAACCCCGCGTGATCGAGTTTGATAGAAAGCGTGTCGGGCTTCGACCGATATCGAGCACCGATGTCACAGAAGAGATTATCGAGAATCAAGCTGACCATGTTGTAAGTCATCGTAAATGTGTATGCGGTGTCCTTCATCGTGAATTATAGACACAAGCGATGATAATCTCCACGCAACATTTACTCCCTTCCCCGCCGTCCGCTGCGGATGGGGCTACAGCCAAAGTCGCTTCCGCTGTACCCTCGCAAGGAGGTTAGTCTCTCTGGCACTCGCGAATCCCGGCTTGCTAACAAAACGGCTACAGGTAGTCCAACCAACCCCCCTGAGAAAGATGCAAAGGTTGAGCAACAGGAAGTCTCACTACCTTCTACGGCAAACCCGACGCCCCCGCCAGCGGCAGCTGAGCCAACTGATGGCGATACAGCTATGGTCGTAGAGGTTGAGCGGGAAGATAAAACGCCTCAACCCAACCCCCCAGCCCAACCCGCACCTCAGGTGCCGCCACAACCGGGTCCCTCTACCGGCAATTTCCCTGGTGGGATGCCCATCATCGATGTTTGTCTGGAAGCGAGCAAGCTTCCTTTAGACGTTGCCATTTTCAATAGCGCGCGGGCGTGTGGAGGAGACGACAAAATACGCAAGTACCTTCAGGCAGTTCTTGTCATCGGCGGAGGGGCACAAATTCCCGGCATGGCTCATGCGCTGGAGAGCAGGTAAGGTGACCGTTTTAGCCGACGGAGCTTCTGATCACCTGGCTGTGACAAGATTGCAAGCCATTGCCACTCCGCTGGTTCCCAACATGGACAAGGTACAGATCATACCACCGCCGAAAGACGTAGATCCCAAGGTGCTCGCATGGAAAGGCGCCGCTGTTCTTGGCAAAATGGACTCCGTTGTGGACCTGTGGCTTACTCCAGCTGATTGGGTATGTTCTATTCTCTGATATGACATATGTGCCCTGACGGATCACGCCACAGGATATGCTGGGAATGAGGGGATTAAAAGAGCGCTGTTTCTACCTTTAGTACGGTCCACGGAGATGTCAGTGACTTCGCATGCGGTCCACTCGGCCATTCATTCAAACCGATACATTACGAGAACAAACAGACAATATATCGGGTCTTGAGAGTGATTCTGGCGGAATAGCATGTGAAAGAAAACTGGCCCATGCACTGCTTGAGCCAACCATGCGTCCGTAGCCTGCCTATTCGGCACTCCGATTTTACGGAAAGTATCGTATGCGGCATAGATTATGCTTTGATGCGAGGCTTGTGGCTCAGCATGTCAGACCTCCAGACGACTCTTGATGTTGACGAAATCTGTTGGCTTCAATGTATTCCATTGCGCGGCGATGGATAACATCTCGGTTCTACCCGCCCTGACGGCACGGAGGCGATCAGAAAAAGAAACGCAACTCCTGCCCGAGATTGTCACATACCTCTCCCGTTTAGCCCATTCCTGTTTACTGTGGCCATGTTCGTTCCAGTCGGACAATGGACTGGAAACCACGGTCGACGCGGTGTCCAGATCGTGCGAGATGTTGTTGATCAGGCCCCGGATTGCGATGTCAGCCGTTCGGTTCGGGGTAAATGGGAAACTAGTATTGGATCGCGGCGTGCGCTCTGGCGTATGGGGTAAAGCACTCCTGCATAATGGGCAGTCGACGGCCTCGTGCCAACCACCACATCCCCTGTGGAGACGGGAAAAAAACCATTTCAAAATGCAAGTGGCACAGAATGTATGGCCACAATTCTGCGGCGTCATCGCGTACGGGCAAGCCCTAAAAGATCGTCAAAGTACGAATCCGTGAGAGGAGCTGAGAAGAGGGATGCAAAGACGTACATGATTTCGAAGCACCTATGCGAGAACACGGCGAAGCTTGAGTTACGACAGCGACATGTGCGAGGAATGGAACTCACAAAGGACATGTAAAATATTCTTCGAGATGTTTTAGGGTTAATTGAACAGAACTCGTCTTGTGCTCGTCGAGTTGGATAGCTAGTTCTCGCTTGGCCTGAAGTGCAACACCCAACTGTTGCTCTAGCTCCCTTACTCTCACGGATCCGCGGCTGCACACGGGAGTCTTGATGGTCGGAACAGATGATCCTCCGTTAGCGGCGTTAGTGCGAGATGCACCGTGCTGCAACCTTGGCTCATCCTGTGCTCTGATCTGCTCACACCCTTTACGCGAATCGGAGCTGCGAGCATCGACGGGCACCGACGGCCTCTTGCGTTTCTTTGTCCCACGACGCACGTCAAGCCCGAGAAGCAATGCTAGCATGAACAAAGTTTGAGATCCAGTTGAAGAAGAGCACGAGCGGTTAAAGCACAGACATGGTGGTGGTGGTGAGCGCCGCTTGTCGCTCCTGAGTCGGGAAGACCGTCGGATTGTGCTTGATGCCATGCTCCTCGTTAGCGGGCGAGATGGTTCTTGGAGTGCTTTTGGCATGACGGAGGGTTGCGAGATCGTGATGATGAGGTTCTTCACTCAGAAGTTGGTGCCACCGCTACCTTTGGCTGATCGACCGCATTTGGAAGGTACTGTAGTAGTCTCACGTGGGAAACATGTGATGGTTCGTTTTTACATCGTAACAAGCTAACAAGCGAGCGCCGCTCATGCGAGCCCATCGATGATCAGTTGGACATTGCCTACTATAGATGGTCACATTTTGACCAGAGGCGCTGGTCGATCAAGTAAGAATCACGTTGTTGAACCGAAGAAGACATTAGCACAGTTATGAGCACTGCTCAGAAGGGGCATATCACGATGGGTTATTTTCACACCTGGAGATTTATGAGCTAGTGGACGGCTTCTGTTCATACTCAGATGAAGATATCCGTTATTTTCGCGCCAGCTCCTGGAGGATATTTCAGGAAGCTTCAAACAGCCTTACGGAGCTCTGAAACGCATCCCTTAATGTTCGTTTTCAATTTGTACATAACGAGTACAATAGGGGATACTGCTTAGCCTTTTCTTTTAGTCAATTTCAATTACCGCCCGAGTCACATCAACTTGAAGTATCCGATCTCTTAAACGTTTCTTGGCTAAGTGGGGAAGACACAAGCGTTGCAGCCGTAATAGAGCCTAAAAGAGTCCGATGGCGAGATCAAGTGAGTACTGGTCAAAATGTTACCCAAGTTACGTCGGTGGCTCTCCCAAGTGCTCTCGTTGTGCTGTATGATCTTAGCTACGTCTGTGTATTACAGGTCAGATCGTCAGCCACTTAAAAATGGCTGTGATACTGAGCGATCAATCGATCAACCCCTATCCCGTGCTTACTGACAAGTTTGATAAGCTCTGCGATGGCAACAATGGTGCTAGAGACAGAGGCATCGCAGATCTGCTCCTTGTTGGTGGTATCCATGGCCTGTCGTCGTGGCGATATGGGTCGTCGGGCACGATGTTAATGTCTTGGAGCTAAGGCAGTGAGGCCATGCCCGATCAGTGTTTTAATAGGAGGGTGCACCGGTATTGACATCCCGGACCACTCGGTGGATGTAGTCGGAAACGATCAGATGTCATTTGCGCCTGGGCGAAACTTTGTGGATTTTTTTCATGACACCGGCACGTTCGAGGATGGCGTCGGTAGACTCGCACTGGAATAAAACAAAAGACGGACATTTGGTGAAATTTACTCTCACGATGTCTGGTTTACAGTTCAAATGGCAGCATGGGGGGCATACTGCCACGCAGACACTGGAAGCCACCGCCACACAGCTGGAAGGGGGCTGAGTACGACTCCATTAATAGTGTTGTGCGGGCACAGCAAGTGGCAGCGGAGAAATGACGTTTCAAGGTTAGTCGGAGAACAAGGACGGAAGCGAATCTGATCTGATAGATGAACCCGTGGTCGAATGCTCATGGCTGTTTGCGGGGCCGAGCTCGGAATAACGCGCAAATGAGCGGCCGGAAGGGAGCATAGACTTTTTGATTGAGCCGGCCGAGACTGCGGGTGCCAACCCGTTTTGCTTGCCGGCCGTCGGCGATGACCATGTCGGAAACGTCATGCGAAAAACGATTGAGATGGTGATCGCGAGCCGACGCCGGAGGATGGAATTTGAAATAAGAAGTACAAAACAACGTTATTTAGATCTGCAGATTGCAAGCCGAGCCCGGAGAGGTTGCCAAGAAAAGAAGGCGTGATGACGGTCACGGTGTCACAGAGGGAATGTATTTTTTATTTCTTTTTTGTCTTGAGATCGAGTCCAGATCGGCCGGTTTGCGGGGAGGGCAATGTCTCGCCACACAACCATGACTGCGTGCTTGGCCGGCACAGGCGCGAGATCTCGCTGGCAATCACGTGCGGTTATATTTCCCCATCTTTGCCGTAAATAACATTGACACTTCAAATCGATAGCCTGGACAGCTTCGTCACATCTCATTCCTTGTATTCTAGCCGCAGTCCGTTATTTTGCATGTCGGCTCCCCCCGAGATCATTGCCTCCTCCCGAATGCAATCCCAGACTCTCCTCCTCCCGCCAACCCCGCTTCCCAACCAACCTCCTCCTGCCACCATTCCCCGTGCGCTCATGTTTGACGGACGTGCCACCCAGCCTCGCTCTGCCTACCCTCCTGTACTCCATGACGATGTTCCTCGTGACCACACATTATCAACTTTTCCACAGCAATATCCCATTTTAGTTTCTGATTCATCTCGGCCGACTTCCCATCTCCTTGCGTCTCCCTCGAATCCAAGTTCACGTCCCACCACCCATGCGGAACCCTCCACTTACGCTTCCTCTCTCCAATCACCCCCCCAGATCCGTCCAGCCCCACTATTTCCTCCGCCGCACAGTGCACCACATCATACAACTCACTTTGCCTCTTCGGAAAGTTCCTCTCCTCCGAATATAGATCGTTACTCAATTGCAAACCTTGCGGACCATTTACGGGCTAATGATAAATACTCCCATAATCAACAGCCACTGCTAGATCATCGCCGCATGTCCGAGCCCACCATGTATGGTAGCGCAGCAAGCGGTCGCCCACCCAATACAGCCGATCTCTCCGCCGTCCGGTATCACCACCTCCAACGCCAGATTTCGTACGTCTCCCCCCCTTCCTACCCCGCACACCCCTCCCCTCTCCGTCGTTCTTCAAACGCTCGTCCTCCAGCCGATTCGTGGAAGCAAGATAACCGGCTTTCATCTCACCGCTACGACTCGATCGAGCTAGAAGAACCACTCTCTCCCCTGAACCCCACGTTTTCTGGTGGAGAAGGCTCTCCCTCTATGAGTATGTCAGGGGCCATCTTCGGCTCCCTTCACGAGGACTACGGTCCATCTCCTCCTGGCACGGGAACATCCACTTCCTCCAACACGCCTACCACATACCAACCAACCAACGCCATGGTGGGGCCAAGTTCTCCCTCGAATACCAAACAATATTCCTTTGTTCCCTTGCCTGAAAACGGTGTCAAAAAGCGGCCACGGCGCCGCTACGACGAAATTGAACGCATGTACCAGTGCTCTTGGCAGAATTGTACTAAAGCATACGGTACCCTAAACCACCTTAATGCTCATATCACGATGCAAAAGCATGGCCCAAAACGCAGTCCTAATGGTCAGTCTGCCCTCCCCCTACCTCCATTCTCCTCTGTCTGCCCCGCACTGACTCACGAAAACACTTCTAGAATTCAAGGACCTTCGCAAACAATGGCGTAAAGCGAAGAAGGAAGAGGCGGAAGCCAAGGCACTCGATGCGGTGCGACATGCTTCCCACCCACTCCCACAACTCCCACAACATCATTCCTCTCGCCACTCCATGTCGGATGCCGAGTATCAGGCTCACTATATCCGACCTCCATTCGACTATCCTCATCATTCCGAACGACCAACCCAACCTGTTGTTCCTTTAGATGATCTACACGACACCCGCCACAGATCACAACGATACAGTCCATTTGTCTCCCCGCCCTTCCAGCAGAGCGAGATACCATATCCGCATTCTCAAGCACGTGGTACAAATATATCCAATCTCCCAGTGAACCGCCTACCAGCAAATAGCACTCTCTTGACGCCATTACCGGGCTATGGATCGATCGGTACCTCAGAATTCGACTACAACTCCTACAGCCTGTATCGTAGTGACAGTCGTTCAAGATCCGGTCATGCAAGCCCTGAAAGGCATCCAGACAGAGGGAGACCCTGTATCAATCACAATTGGCCACCACCATGATTCTTCATACCCTGAGCGACATGCCAGACTTTCATTCTTTCGTTCTCTACCCACGAATATCCACCGTGCACGTTACACCATCAGGCATCCTCTGCGAAAAAGAACTTTTGCTCTACTATCATTTACCAAAATTAATATTCACGACCACAGCCCACCCCTCCACCCTCGCCGCGTTACGCACAATAGGTAGTAGCTTTACTTTTTTTTACGAGGACATATTTTATTGGCTTTATACTCATCCCACATGTTAACGTTGAGACACGTCGCTACTATCACGAGATTGTAAAGTAGAGTTTTTTTATCCCGTATAATTTACATATGGATGTGAATAAGTTGGATGTAATTCAACATGTACCATAGCCTTTGAGGAATTTCATCAGACTCTGACGTTTGTGGATGCAACGGTGGTGAATCCCCCCAAGTTGCCTTGACACCAATTAGTACGTGGTGCCGACCAACACGATGCCTTGGTTGCTGTTCTTATCTGAGAGTTAATGTCCGATGGTAGCTAGGGTCCGCACAGCAGTCGCAAACCCCCCGCGCCCCAAGAACGGTCGTCCCAGTCAACTCTATTGCGATCGGTATCAATGCAACCGCCGCCTAGGGCATTCAGTCACAGACATGCTCCCTCACTGACATGGGTACAAAGCGAGTGTTGAAACGCTCGATCGGACATTCCTCTCGTAGCTTGTTACAGTGCCTGCGCTGCAACAAAACTGTAGTGTGATACTAGCGTATATAGTACTCACCGCACTGGCACTTGGTGAGGTCAGCTTATCGCCAACTTGATCCATGTGGAAGGTTCGAGCGATGAGACGTCTCTCACGTTACCGCGTATTGATTATCGCTCAAGCACCCAAGCTCTCAATGATTTCGCGACAAGCGTTAATTTCGCACCGGTCCTATTTTATGACCGACCTACCCTACGTAAGCGAGGAACGTACCCATACCGATTCGAGGACTCACTCTGCGCCCTCTATTCTCACGAGATCCCGTGCAATTATCAGAAACCCACCCAAGAACTTCCATTGTACGTGATGGATGCATCAAGCTTGGTCTGTACCTAGAACCGTAGCAATTCAAAGGTACCTGAGCGGACCGTGCCCTGTGAAATCGATCAATTTTACCTCTAGTATGGCTCTCAACGTGTTAACATGGGACGGCATCGTCTGCTCTTGCTGACAAGGTAAACGTCATTCCATTGAGGGTAGATATTGTTTCATCGTTTCCGCGGATTCGTATCTCCCCTCAAGGGTCGAGCCGTGACCCGCTGGCTCATCATTACGCCATATGCTTGCCATCTTCTGAGTAAATTGTCGAAGCAAGATTTCACATGACCGAGTGCCATTTGAAGGAAGAGTCATTGTGGCACCACTCAAGCGTTATCAGATGCGTCTGTAAATTACCGAGACGAACGCTGACTAATGCGACTGATTCTTGCTTCTGCGAATGATGAGCCGACTGGAGCATCGAAGGCAATCCATAATTTTACGGCACCTGGTAGGGTTTTCCGCAGATATTGGCGCTTTTTAGACGGGCAGCTTATCCTAGTGCCCACGCTAGGCGTGTGCCAGGAGGCAGGGAGCAATTGCGACGCATTGCCTCGCCCAGAATTCAGTGGCGATCCGCTGTCGAGCTGTGCTTTGTGGCGTTTCGAAGGCCTTCTCATTGGCCAGTCAGAAGGACCACGTCATAAATAATAAAAAGCAGGACTTCTCGACTTCCTTGTTCCGGTGTCTGTTTACCGTGGGAATAACGCGTGAGTAAGTACCTTAACTCCATTTTTGGAGTGGAACACCATGAGGACCACGCACCGCCTACACGTGTGTTGGCAGATTAGAGGGGCCCGGCGCAACCGAGGAAGGAGAATTTGAGTTTGAACTCACCAGTTCAACTGTTCGCAGTCACGGTGGCATCAAAGAATCAAACATTGATACGACAAATTAAGTTTGAACTCACCAAAGCTTCCAGCCATACATTTTCTGGCATGTTCGGAGAAGAAGATGTTGACTTCCCTTTTACAAGCGACGCTTATCCGTCAGAGGGGCACCACTTGTCAGACTTTGCTAAACGGGGACTCGGTGCACTTGAAGTCGCGACGATCAGAAGCACGAATAAAAATTCAAAGTGGGGAAATATATGTGTGGCGAGCTTCGGAACAAGCAGTCACTATCGCCTAGGTTTGAAAGCTTGGAGACGCATCTAAGTAGTATTTACGTGAAGTAGTTCTGTGTGCGCTCCGTGGTCAAAAATAGTACGCTCGTAAAAAACGCGACCAAGGCTAGCGAGTATATACTACTTACCGAGCGGGACTTGGAAGACAGATCAGAGCCATGTAACTCTGGTGCAGCGAGCAAGCTTAGTGGGCAACCCCCGGGATGGGCCCATCAGGTAGGCGCTCTGAGATCTGATTGTCGGTGAGGATTCCGAAGCACTGTGGCTATGCTGACCCGAATCCAGCTGATTCTGCTGCGAGGACTCAGTTGCGCAGGTGTCTACGCCTTTCTCTACCAACATTGTCTACAAATCATGTTTAGGCTTCAAGATATCCCCGTAGAAGTGTTGCTAGACAATGTGTTGCCATCTCTCCCTGTTCCAGACCTGTTGCGTCTTGGACGCACCAATCGCTTGTTTGCTACCCTCTGCAACGACGACACATTCTGGAAGAGGAAACTTCAAGAGGATTTTAACTTCTCAGATGAAAGTACTGCTCGTTCCACCGGCTGGAAATTCCTCTATCAAGGGTTGTGTCGTCCGCGCACCTATGTGTGGGGGTAGGCTTGTCCGGTTCGCTGTCATTCACCCCCCTCCGTTAACCTTGCCGTCACTCGTACAGGGAATCCTCAAAGGGGAGGTTGGGCAGGCGAACGCTCCCCGCATCCACCATCCGGGATGTACCCTTCCCGGTCGAACTTCGCTTGGATAGCGGTGCACGCATCGTGCACATAGCCGCAGCAGGAATGTATGTTCGCCGTTATTACTCTAAAATAAATATTTCTCAAAACTCTTTCTAGGTGCTTCTTTGCGCTCGATTCAAAGGGTAATTTGTATGCATGGGGTAAGCGCCCTTTTTCACTCCCAACGTGGTTCCGATTAATCGTGCCATCGATCTCAAGGTACCTTGAATGGGCTCTGGTATGCGCGCCCTGAAGTAGGCTTTTCTGCAGCAGGAGCGACCGCAAAAATTCCAATGAAACTTAATTTACCCGCCGCAATGCGTGCCATTAGGCAAGCAGCCACCCGTCCTGATCATGAATTCTTCTCACACTGCGGCCTCTTCACAGCTGCGGAAGGTTACACGCTACCGGCCTCGATGATAAGGCCAATGTTTGGAATTTCCTGACCTTGGGTCGTCCTTTCCGACTCCTGACGCCCCTCTTGGATGGCGCTACACCACACTCGACTCCAGTACAAGTAGCGTCTGGGTGGACTTTTTCTTCGGTTCTCGCCAAGAGCGGAGATGTTTTTGTTTGGTGGCCGCTGGACGGCGATGTGCGTGAGCTCATCGATGGCCGCAACAACGACATGGACGAGAATGAGTTATACGCCCATCCGTCTAGTGATGGAGTACTCCCGTGTGTTCACTGGGAGCTGGCCCATGATCCTTACAGACTTCCCGAATTGCCGCGGCTGCCCAAGCTGGATGATCTGTCGGCTGAAGACACGGATGTCTACCTCGTGAAGGTCGCTGCTTTGCATTCCCATCTCATCGGCCTGACGAACCACGGGCATGTTGTCAAGATATTGGTTCAGACGCGCGATACGGCCAGGCTAGAGGGATGGGTGTATGTGCGTCGATCTCCAATGTCCACCACCTTTTTTATGCTGATTGACACTCCTTAGCTTCCTCAGTTTTCAGAGTCAGAGAAAATCAAGCGGTATGTCACCTCTGCTGCCCCGGACTTGCCGGGACTAAACGACATACACGTCACCCATGTAAGTCGAGGAAAAGCCACTTTCGCAATGCGCCGGACTGATGGGTAGTAGATTTCTGCTCAATTTGAAACATTCGTAGCTTATTCGACGGGATCCTCCTCTGTCGTGCTCATCGGTTCTCATGAGACGGATCCGAATACTGAACCTCGCATCACGCCAGCTTTGCAGAATAGAAATGTCATATCTGTTGTCCTCGGTGACTACCACTTCGGTGCCCTGACGTCCACGGGAAAGCTCCTGACCTGGGGGAATTACTCTCGTGGAGCCCTTGGCCTCGGTGACCCCGCGAAAATTGAAGTTGGTCAGCCAGGAGGCTACCGGACAGAAGTGCAGCGACGACACGCGTTGGAGTGGAGAACCTTTCCCCCCGCCGTGACGGAGCCAGCCGAGGTCAGGTTTGACCACGAAGAACAACGACCCAGAAAGAGATTCTGTTTTGCAGCTACTGCTGCGGGATGGCATATGGGGGCACTAGTAATTGATTTAGAGGTACGAGAGCCTTCGAGTGTCAACGACATTATGTTAACGGGAAAAAAAAATCATATTTGAAGCCGGACGACCCAGATGACGAGGAAGAGGCGGTCACAATGCCGGGTGGATTCCCTGCTAGCGCTGGACCGTCTACACCCGCCAACCCGCCAGGTGTTCCCAGGCCTTCAATATTCCGCATTGGGTTTGGTGGTAGGGGGGGTGGATGGCCTCGTGGACAGCGAGGCCTCTAAAGAAAATATTTTTCTTCGTTTCCATGGCCGATTAAAGCATAGTACTCCAGTTCCATGATGATTTCTTCCGTATGAACGTTAGTCATGATGACCAGGAACCTGAGGAGATCCTGCCAGTTGCAGGCTTGGAGACCGCATGCATATCTTCCACTCTAAAATTCACCAGAATCTTCCCTGACAGTGCTTTCTGTTCCTCATTCCGACCAGCTGTGCGGGTGGTATTCTTTGTCATTGATACGGTGATATTCCCGCTACGTAAGTAGTGGGTTTTTAGGGTGCGACGCCACTTTCACTATTTTTTCTCTATGCAGGGATTTTGGCAAACTCACAGCCACCCCATTTGGCGCTTTGATGCCCCTCGCTTTCTGTCGTTGCCAATCTGTCCTTTGCCATTTCATTATGCTCTGAGCACGTTTTGCTGGTTCCGAAGTCTCTTTGATTCATCTCTACCGTTTACAGTCGCCTTCGATGTGTTGCATGCACGCCGTCGTGCGCTCACAGCCCATTATAAAGGTTACATGTTCACCACGGATGTTTATCCGGAATACATGCATTGTAACGAGTTTGCACAGTCATTTGACTGCTCTTCTCTTGGCATTGATCTTATCGTTGGCTTGGATTGGATTGGGTCGTTTCAAGCGACAATCCCTGTACTTTACTCGGAGCATTTTGATCTCAATACTGATGAGGAGTGTGTAGGTGCACAAGTCGTTGAAAACAATGATCGTAACGAGGCTGAAAGCTTTTCTCTTTCCAGTGGTTTATTTCCTTTTCTTATGGGAACCGAGGGCGAGAACGTGTTTACAATGGCGCATCATCTTCTGGCTCACTTTTTAGAAAGACATGCTGTTTCATGGGTCGACAATGATGAGCCTATTCGTAACCGCATCGAAACAACAATAAACATACGTAGCCAATACGTAGCGGGCATTACCACGCAGCGTGGGGCCATCTATCGGATTATTCATAGGTATAGTTTGTAATCCGAGTTTCATGGTTTCTCACCACGTAAAAGTCAGCATTTGTCGCCTCCTTCCCTTGAGATATCCCTGAGTTCACAATGACATCCCCGATCATACTGTACGATATCCCCAGCAAACTCTGCAACAACGCATGGTCGCCCAACACATGGAAGACAAGGCAAGAACACCTTCCTCTGGAAACGTCGTGGACCTAAACGCACTCACAGATATGCACTGAACATCAAGGGCGTCCCCCACAAAACTGAGTGGGTGGAATACCCAGACATTGAAGCCCTCGCCAAAAAGATCGGCGCATCCCCTACGAGAACCAAAAGCGATGGCACACCAGTGTACACCGTCCCCATCATCAGCGATCCCAATACCGGCCAGGTCATCTCCGACTCTTTCCTCATTGCAGAGTACCTCGATGCTACGTATCCAGAAGGAATCACCCTCCTCCCCCATGGCACCAAGCCGCTTATCGCAGCCTTTGAGAGCGCTGTCATCGCTGCCCTAGGAGCGATCTTTCCTGTGCAGTTCGCTATCAGCTGCGCCGTCCTCAATCCCAGCAGCGAAGAATACTTTAGGAGGACGAGGGAGGCCAGGCTTGGTCGAAAGATTGAGGAGTTCTCGCCAGTGGGCCCGAAGCGTGATGATGATTTGGCAAAGGGCAAGGAGGCGCTTGCTGCAGTCGATGCGTGGTTGGCGAAGAGTGATGGAAAGTTTGTGCTCGGCAACACTATCTCGCATGCAGATTGTGTTCTCGCTGGGTGGCTTGTGTGGATCAAGATCACCAATGGTATCTGGGGAGAGGTCGCGACGTGGCACCATGGGAGATGGGCCACATATCTCGAGAACTTGGAGAATGAGGGCTATACTTCCATACACTGAGTTAATGTGCGTATTCGAAAGTCGATAGCTTCAACAGCCCACGCACCGAAATTAGATGTCAACTCCGAGAAACCTGAATCGGGGGCTTAAAAAACAATCATTCAATGGGCCTGGCCGGGAATTGAACCCGGGACCTCCTCGATTTGGATAACCCTAACAAGGAATCATACTACTAGACCACCAGGCCGATGTTGTGGTCGCATCGTTGCTCATTCTCAGCCACAAGATCCAATTTGAACGAAAAGAAGGCAAATGAAAGCAGTAAGTAATGCTAAAGGAGTGTGGCGTAGAGAGTGTGCGAAATATGACATATGTAGTCCAGAGTGCCTATCTGAATCGGAAGATATTCCGTAGCGGAGCAGAGAGCCGACTTTTCGCGGTACCTTCAATCCCTCTCCGTACATCGGTCTCGGCGATGGACAAACCTTCTGGGATGGTGTTCCTTTTGACATGCGTGATTCGACAGGGGCGTGCAATCGAAGATGTTGCCATGACTGACTTGGACGTTTCCGGCGGGTGGTCAGCATTGTGATGCGCCAACTCAAGTTTTCTGTTCGCCTTGGTCCGCTTCGGGGTTGGTCGAGGTCTAGGGGCGAGTTTCGTCTCTTCTGCATTCCTCACTGGACTTTCTTTGACTGGGCCTCTTGATTTGGTTGTAGTCGGCATTGGTGTGCATGGCCTTCTGGTCGAAGCAGCTGAGTGTGGTGGCGAAGGACATTCCGGTGAAGGTTGAGGGGGACAGATAATAGGCGAAGTCTCGTGTGATTCTTTGATGATCATATCCTCGAAACGAACGTTCTTGACTTTCTTCAAGATACCTCTCACATGTGGAGGTGTGGACGGGTTGATGAGGGCAGGACGCGGCGGTAGCGGGGTCCCTGGGGGGTCACTAGATCGTTTGATAGGCGATTGTAATGCAAGCGTGGAATCGGGACGGGATACAAACCCGAGGCGCGCAGTGGAGCTAAGACCCCTTGCCGGCGTTGAAGAGTCATCGGGGAGGAACATACTCGGACCGACAACGATCTGTTTGGGAAGTTCATCGTCGACCGGTCCTGAGATGTTGTCAAAGGTAGTGGGTCCCCGGGTGGATACCCATTCATCGACATTGAGCGCGGTACGAGTCACCTCTGCATACGGGCATGAGTTCTCCGGGTTATGAGTTGGCACACCATTCCTAAGCGCAGCGCCCTTTAACTTGAGGTCCAAGAGCATGCTCTGATGATCTGTAAACGATGGAGTGGGCAAGGCATCGAATTGAGGCGACCAAACACTCGGAGAGCCTCGAAACGCTGTCGGAATATCTGGGTACTCCAACTGTCCGATGACACTTCCTTTCAAGATCAAACCACCAGGCGACTTCCCACGGCGAGCGGCTAGGGGCACATCCGATTTAGTTACTGTTGTTCCAATCGGCAGGCCAGAGGGAGGTAAGGTTGGCGGTGAAGGTGCCTTTGAGGTACTTTGTGGGCGAGAGTTCTTTGACTCCCCGCGGAGCATGCGAGGATCGACGACCGCGGACTTGACAGGAACACGAGATCTTGACGTCGCCGACTCTGATAATGCGCGAATTGGAGCGGACGCCTCTGAGAATGGGCACAACTTGCTCGAATGCGACACACGGTCAGCGAGAGCCAAGCATCTGTTAGTGCAAGGAACGCCGGAAGGTTGTTGATCGGCGGCGTCCTGCTCAGTAGAGTGCTTCACCATATGTGATGGGAATATGGAGCCTTCCGCGATCCATTTCCTTTCTGTGGCAGGCTTCTCACACGACCATGGTATGTGTTTTGGAGGATTGTCTGACGTGAGAGTGTCCTACGATCCTAAGCAAGTACGTTCCAGAGAGATAATGGTGATGCAACTTACAACCCATTTCTGCACGTATAATTGTTCCATTATCATCAATTTCATACGAGGTGCCGTTGGAGCTGTCAGAAGCGGACAAGCGTCATCTTCGTCTATGCAAAAATCACCCAACTCGAAGGCTTCCCGACGGATGGGGAAAGGAAGCCGCGTGCGATGAGCCTGCAGAACGAAAAGAGGTGGTCGACGTCCAACGGGAAAGGACGGGACATCCTGTAAGCGACCACCTTCCAAGCACAAAGCATCATCAAGATCATCGAAGACGAAGTCTTCGGCTAAGAGGTCAGGCCAAAGCTTGACTTGGCTCGAGATGTCTCTGATATCGAGGGTACTTGACGAAGACAGGCTACGCGGAGAACCATCCAGTAAATCGACACGTATACTTGGAACCGACTGGAAATGGGGCATGACCATGCGCGGGAAAGCTTGAAGCAAAGGAGAAAGTCAGAATAACGGGAGGCAAACAACAGAAGACAAATGCAATGGAGGCTGACGCACCGATGGAGGCTGACCAAATCTCTGGCTAAGTGAGCCTCAGAAAAGCTGACTATGACATGTACTGCGGAGCCGAGCATCTGAACACTCTAGGGTTAATGCCGATATGATACAAATGCATGTGAAAGATGAGGAGGCGATTCAAATACATGCGCGACATACAGAAACAATCATCAACCATTCTTAGGACGGTACATCAGATTCTCAGCCATGGCAAACGTATTCTCTTCCCCTGACGTAACGCGTTTTCAACGGGAACATGGCCTGAAGGAATACTCGAGCGAGGTACTGCCCATCTCGAACGCTGGAAGAACCTCTTGAAGGAGGTCTTCTCGATGGGAGGAGAAAAAAGCGGAGAAGTTGTCGAGGGACATGGAGCGGATCTGCGCTCCGAAAAATAATGGTGATGAGAGATGTCGTGTGTTTGTTGCGGCGAGCGAGGAGAATGACGCGGAGGGTGACTAGAGTAGCCGTAGACCGGGTAGGCGACGGGAGAACTGGAACTCCCCACAAGGAATTCAGGAGTATCACACTAATCAAGAGGAAAATGGATCAAGGCCCAGAGATGCAAGAGGTTGCACATACATTGGGCGCGTATATGAATATTTCTGATTGGCAGTCGGTCCCGGGAGACACCTTCGTGGAATTATCTGGCATGGTACCTCTTGAAGCCTACAGGTTTAGTGCAGGGGGTTGGCAAGAGATTGGAAGATGAAGCATACAACAAGATCTGGGCGAACGCCGAACGGGCTAGCTGATATTGAGCGATTCTTCCCTTTACTTGGAAACGGTCTATCACTCAGATGGGAAATACTATCTCCATCAGCATCAATCTCTCGGAGTCCAGTAAGGAAAGGCGGATGCATGATAGGGCTGGTGCTGGTGATGCAATCGGACGATGAAGCTTCTTTGACCCAACTCGCCAGGTCGTCCAACTGCCGGAGCATTTCTCGCATGTCCTCTGGAAGACCATCTTCCCCAGATGAAGACAAATGGTGACTGGAATCATCCATGGAGTCGTTGTCCGAGGGATTCGCGACGAAGGGAGTGAACACGGGTTCCCTGTTTGTGGCAGGAGCGAGAGAAGAAGTCCCTCCAGAGCGTTGATAAGAACGTTCTGTATCTTCCGCGCGTGGATATAAGGCTGGAGGGCTGATTGGCAGGTTCAACGAATGATACGTCGGGAAACGAAAAGGGCCGGGATTGAGGTGCTTGTCGTCGTGAGCGTTTAGCAGGTCGTTACAGTGATAGTTTATCGTTTGCCGGGGGGCGCTGGGGGACAATACGATGTTGGGTTCGGCCTGGACAAGGGGGTAGGAGTGCAGCGATTGCGACGCAAAACATGGAGGAGTGAAGGTCGGAGAACCGTTGGAAACTGGTGCGCGTACGTGCCATGGAGAGTAGACCCCTGGTTGCGGCTCAAAGGGATACGCAGGCGGGGATGGTCGCGCGTCGGGCACAACACAAGGAGGGTAATGGACCGCCTGGAGATCTCTCAGAGGGGGTCTGCCCGCTGTCTTGCGCTTCATTGCGGTGTGATGGTGGGGCAAAACAAGACAAGGTTGTGTAGTAGTACATGATGGTTGTCAGCCAACTCAGGTCAGCCACTCGGCTGGGCTTTCATCCCGCCAAGTAGCTCCCGACGCTGCGTCCGCTCGTTCACAACGCTCGTTTGCCATCTCAACTCGTGTCGGTGAGCTCTCCTTCATTTTGCGGTTAGATGACGAATTTCTTGGATTTGCACGTCAGTCGGATCTGCAGGTCTTACGCCTTGCCAAAGACGATTCCCATGCTTGCTGATATCAATCGTCACCGTCTCACTCCGATTCCTAACTACTAGCTTTTCAGAGCCTACACTAGCCCTGTATCGCCTCCCAATCAGTCTTCCAGATATCAGTACACTTTTCCTCGTATTCCCATGTCTGCCAGCAACAATTCAGGTGCCTCACGCACAACGCTCGCGCCCTCCACCACTAATGGGTCACTACCAAAGTCATCCGGAGGGCTCGTTCCAACTAATAATGTCACGACCAAAGAGGGTGTAACCGTCCGCGCTCGCATCGACCCTACCCTCTCCGTCGAGGACGTCGTCCGTCAGCTTTGCGTCAACCTCAAGGTCACCGACCCCGCGACTCATTTTGCATTAAGGGACCGCGACACCGATGAACTGGTGACAAATGACAACATCAGAAGGAAGATCAAGAACAAAGCCAATTTGAGGTCTCTTTTTCCTCACCACGTTCGCTTCGCCGCTAACTCCATACATCATAGGCTGGTCAATGCTTCCCATATAGAGGCTGCAGAGATCGTCCAGAAACTCACTTTTCGAGACGAAAAGTCTCTCAAATTGTCACTGTTCTCGTTGCAGAAGTTTATCAAAGTATGTCATCATCTCATCCATCCATCAACCCAACTCACGGGGCTTCTAGGAAGAAAAGTTCGCTCAAGAATTTCTCAATCGTGATGGCCTCCAAGCCCTTGTCCAGGTAATTTACACCGAACACGGGAATACTCTCGCAGTACGTCTTCCCTAGTCTATCCATCATTACCGTCCTCAGGCCATCCTCCAACAAGTATGCACTTACAGCAGTGCAAAATCTGATGGACCTGGAATATGGTTGGTCCACGCTTAATGACGAGTTCATCTTCAAAATAGTGCAGATACTCGCGTCGCCTCACTCTCTAATCAATGTCTGTCGGCCTGCAACAGCAATTTTGAAGAAGCTTGTTGAAGCTGACCCCATGAGCGCACCGGGTCCTGTCATGGCTAGTTCGAGTAGGGGCCCACCTCAGCTTCCACCAGATTCAGTCTATAGATTTGGATTCCAGTGCGTGTTTGAGCAGATGCGGAGTGGGAAGGGATCTCTGGAGACCGTCATAAATCGTTTAGGAAGTGCCGATACCGCCATGGCACTGAATAGGCATGTATAATTCCGGGTCTCGCCATATAACCACCAGCTCACCGTTCTTCTAGTTTGATGTTGATAAACTCACTGTTGTCTCATGTGAATGATGCCAGATGGGATGAATTTATTTCTGAACTCGAACAGCTGAACGTTCGAAAGGCTGTTATCGTAGGTCAAATCTGTACAATTATTCACTGGGTAAACTGAAAGTCACGCACAGCGCCTCATGTCATCTCATGTCACTGACGATTTGGCATCCTGTATTCTGGACTTTCAAGCAAACATGATCCGCGTAACCTATCGGAAGAAGACAACATTGGTAGAGCCCGCGGCAGAACCTATGCACGACTCTCTACTTCAGTACATCTGGGAAAGTAGCAAACTTCATGAGGAAGTCGATCCAGACGGTCAAGTAATCAAGTGGAAAAAAATTGGATTCAGTAGTGAGAATATTATTGAAGAGTTTCAGGAGGTCGGCCTTCTGGGTCTTGATTGTCTGTTCAACTTTGTGCGGAACGATCCAGAAATCTTTTCGAAGGTATTGCACATGATTGAACTGTTGAAGCATTTTCACTCATGTCTGACACCAGGTCGTTCTGGAACAACTAAGCCGACCCTCGGAACGCCGTTGCCCGATAGCTAGGGCATCGAACGAGGTTGTGGAGCTACTCTCCGAACATTGGGCCATCTTTGCACCAGCTTGTATGTGAATTTGTCTTGTTTCATTGGTTCAGGAATCCGACAAGATACCCCCAGTTTCGACACCGACAACCTTCCAGCCGTTCTTCCTCAATTTCTATAAAGTTCACACCTTGGCGATGCATTTCTTTTTGCGGATGTGGAGCGAAAGTGGATCCGCTAGTGATGATTTTGGTCGGATTACTGCACTAACTCGAAGCCAGTAGGTCCACTGTCTCTCCATTTGGTACATCCATCGCTCAATTCTCGTCATTTAAAAAGGGCCAAAGTAGCGCTACAACGAGAGAATGGAAAACCGTGGCATACGCTCGAACAGGACTTCATGGAATGCGAATATCGCGCGGTCCGTGATCGCCAGATGCAAGAACTAGAGGCTGAGGATGATGTACTGAGTCAGGTTCCGGTTCGGTACGCACACGATCCTGCGAACTCGGAACGCGGTGCTCACATTAAGCAGGAATCTCAAGGAAAAACTCATGAGAGAATCTGCGGAGTTTGTCCGCCAACAACGATTGCAGTGTCTATTACATGGTGCCTGGTTCATTAATGGTGTTCCGCCGGGACAGACAGGGACCCTCAAACGGCCCAACACTCCATGGAGATTTATACGTCTTGTAGGAGCCCATTCATTGTCACTTACCCCATGCCGACTGAGAGGCTCATAGGATAATGGCTGCAAGTCCTTGCATTATGTGGACAGCCCCACCAAGTTTGAAGTTCGAAGCGGATTGGAGGATCTTCCAGATCGCATCGAGATTGCTGCGATCAGCCAGATTGCGACCGGTACATGTATTCCACCTTCCACAGCCGTGCACAACCACGTCGATCTGCCTACCTCCCAGGCCCCGTCGCCGTTTTCATTTTCGTTATTGAATCCAAGCGAAGGGTCGTTGGCGGATCAGATTGCTACTGATCAATCAGCGTGGGCAGATTGGACAGATGGCCTGAACATGCTCCGACGAGATAGTGGGCATGTTACTTCTGATGAGACTGCTGGTTACATCAAAGCGCTCACAGAGATTGGCCTGAAAATCAAACTTCTCGGTATGTGTTCAACCTTTCCTCGTTGATACTCCACTCAATGCGCCTTGGCAGACCTTACTGGCGAAAAAGTCGATATACCCAGTGGGTTGGTGGCTGGTCCTCCTCCCTCCAACACCGACTTTTTCTTCTCTGACCTGCTGTAGAGTTTTGTAACAGTTAGTATGTCTAAACCTCATTAGTATTCAGGAATATTTATTCTCGGAGTGGGCAAATCAAGCCAGTAGGAAAATCAAGGCTCTACTATTAGTTGCTTATAGAGCTTGTAAGATACATAACCCTGTCGTCCCTTAAAAAGTATAATGGAGAACGAACAAGTGTATGCAGTTGATGCGGAGGTGAATCAATGATACAAGGCAGCAGTTGATGCATGAAAAGGGATATCGTAAGATATGCAGCGTGATGATATACGGGGGTTGAACCCGTATTATAATGAAATAAATGCTGTGAGTTGGATCATTGGTAATGAAAAAAAGTTCGCTAAATGCGAAGAAAAACAAGCAGGGAGTTCCAAGAGCAAATAGACACAGAAGCAGCACCTTAGTTCACAAAACCATTCATCTTTACTACGTGATTATGCTGTGGGTGCGATGCTGCGTATTGTTCGCCAGCTTTAATGAAGGGGATGAATATAGCGTCCGGGTCCTTGAAGTCGTTATGAACCACGTTTACGAGGTAAGAATCGTTCATGAAATCTATGATGAGCTTGCGTGATGGTGAACCAGCATCATACACGTAAGCCCATTTACAACCAAGCTCATAGGCTTCGTCCTGAAATTGCACCAACGAGTTCAGATTGGATCCACGAGATCACGAATTCAACGCCTACCTTCCATGCCATGAAACTGATAGCTTCGACAATGGTGGGTTGTATGATCTCCTTGTTCGGGAAAACGCCCCAGGTCACAGCATTCGGGCCATCTGAATGAGTATTTGTCCGAAGGTCGCCTTGCCTGTTAATGACGTAGTACGTCATGTTGGGGTCGAGCTCGATTTCGGATATGAGCACTTCTAACAAGTCACCGTTGACGAAGAATTCCAGGTACGCCTAAAATCGACATTACACCTTTACTTCACATAAAAGGAAAAGTTTGCCAACCTTTTGGTAGACATATCCGTTGCTTGGACCCCAGCCAAACTTTGGATCATCGCTCCTCGCACCATTAACAGCTGGTTGGGAATTGATGGTCAAAAAGCCGAGCCGGTTCATCTTTGCTAGATCGGATGCGATGACAGAGGTCTCTGATGAAACTGGCTGATCTGACCAGGGAAGTGCTGAAAGCTGCTTCTCGCAGAACCGAGAGAAGAGTTCAGTAACATCAGAAAAAGATTTGGGTTCGCCCCAAAGTTTCAAGGCCTCTTCCTTCTGTGTTAACAAAAAGCACTCAGTGGGAATCAGGATGGGACAGTGTGGTAGACGCACCGTTTGCTTCAGCGAGATACCATAGCCATCCAGTTCACCATATGCAGGACTCCGAGAATCACCAAAACGACCGTTAGGAAACTCGTCCCAGTTCTCGGTACGTGACAAATAAGATTTGGTCCGGTTTGCCCAAAATATCGGGCGGATGTTCTCTTGTCGACGATTTGGTGTGAGAGACTGGAATGGTTCAGGTTAGAATCAATGTGAGTGGGATCAATGACGTACCTGTCTCCATGGCAAGGGCTTGACGGTTTCGATTCGCGGGACTAGGTTGAGTTCCTCAAGTAGCATTTTAGTGCCCTTCTCCAAATTCATGGTGTAGAAGTGAAGGCCTTTGATACCGAGATCCGCATCAAGGATCTTGCGGCACATGTCTGCAACCAGCTTTGTGCCTATCTCTCTGACTTTCTCGTCATTGTTCTTATAGGGTTCCAAGGCATCCATGACGGGCTGGGGAATTTTGGTCTTTGCAAGCTTTGTTGCCTTTAAAAATCCGTTCCAAGTTTGGATTGGGGCGATGCCAGGAACGATGGGAATAGTTATTCCCGCTGCTCGAACAGCTTTGGCCCAGTCAATAAAGATATCCACGTCGTAGAACATCTGTGTGAAGATGAAATCAACACCCTCGTCGACCTTCTCCTTGAGGTATTTCATCTCAAGCTCGCGCTCTTCTGGCGGAAGAAGCTGATCCTGGGGGAAGCCAGGGACTGCTATGTCAAAGTAGTCGTCGTATTCCTTGTGGATGTGTCTGACGAGGTCGATTCCATGAACGAAACCACCTTCGACAGCTTCCCACTCATCCTTGCCTGCAGGGGGATCTCCACGGAGGGCGAGCACGTTGCGGCACCCATGCTGCTTTGCTTCCTACACCAGGTTTGAATTTCGGAGGGAGAAAGAGCGATTGTTGGTTTACTTACTTGGAGAGCAATGTCAACTTTTTCGCGTGGCATGTTGGTGCATGTCAAGTGCATGCAAGTCTCGATGCCAAGCAAGCCTTGACATGTCTTTACCATTTCCGATGTGAGATCAGATGTCCGACCGCCTGCATTCCTGCGAGGAGGTCAGCAAGGACCACAAGACGGACAAGAAATAGGACTTGCCAAGTAATATCAATAAATTCTGGGCCCAAGGCGCGCATGCGCTCTATACGATCGAGCAGGTTTTGTAGACCCTAGACGGAAGTGTGAGGAAACAAGGAACGTCGAAAGAAAGGGAGCTGTTT
This sequence comes from Xerocomus brunneocitrinus, assembly GCA_038093375.1. Taxonomy (NCBI): domain Eukaryota; kingdom Fungi; phylum Basidiomycota; class Agaricomycetes; order Boletales; family Boletaceae; genus Xerocomus; species Xerocomus brunneocitrinus. The sequence continues at coordinate 43,561 of JBBPSB010000003.1, read as the reverse complement.
GAGACCTGAGCTGTTCTCGGGGGGAAGTATTCGAAAGACCACCAAATCTTTCCTTCTTTTGTGGACTGCTCTATCTTTTTGCTGATTTTCATGGTGAAGGGGATGATGGTGAGGGAAAACAAAGGGATGAGTCTGAGTATTTTCTCGTGATCGGACTATACGGGTTTCATTGATCCATTGCACGTGACCATCGGACTATTACATAGTTACAACACAGTGTCGACGCAGTGTCATGCGGTGTGCACGATATACAGCACGGACGTCCCCACAATCATCCCCGTTACCACCAACATAATCGAGAAATGTGCCCTACGAAAAAGCATGAGACCAAAGCGCAATATTCGGCATGGGGTGTTTTCACCTTGTCACTGACAGGAATGCTCTCACTCTCAGCAAGTCTTTCACCCCGCTGTGATACTCCCAGACAGCTGCAGCGATCGTGGCCAGTGCAGCGAGGACTTGTATAATGCCTACAGGCAGGCCGCCTTTGCCAAGGGACTCTTTTTCGCTGCTACTAGAAGAGTCTGAGAGGCGTGTTCCGAGTAAAGCAGAGGACGACAAAAGCATCAGCAACAAGACCAGCTTGAAGTGCGACAAAAAGTTGCGCTCTAGCATGCAGAAATCGCGCACATTACTGCCCACAACTTCCACAGAGAGCGACATGGGAGTTTAGATTATATAATGCACGTGACTCTTTGACGCGTTGTTTGGTTCTTTATTTGTCTCTAGTTGAAGTATTCCGTCTCTCCCGTGTTTTGCTACTACGATCAAGTTACGCTCATTAACGTCCAATTCCCCTCCTGTTCTTCTGGGATTTACGACTAGATACGACTATTCGCCTACGATGGGTTTATTCAAGAAATTCTTTTCAATCAGGAAGTCCAAGAAGCTGTCATCAGTGAATCCTCGCACCGAATCCCTTCCTCTTGTTCAAGAGCACCTCAAGCCATGCCATGATGATGGTTCAGAGGCAGCAGTTAGCCGCCTCTTGCGTTCCTCATCTGGTCGAATCGCCCCAGACTCGCAGATTGGACTTCACTCACTGCCTCCCCTCCGTAAGCCGACGCTGCCATTGGTTGATCATGACGTTCTGACGTTTGCTTTAAGCACACCCCATCGACTCGGTCATTCCTCATCCAAAGTCCTCATCCACAACCATTGCTAGTGTTTCTGCGCGAAGCACGTACTCTGTCATCATTCGTAGTCGAACCGTGCACAGCCGTACCGAGTTCCCAAATGCGTACCCTCCAATGGATGTGACCTGCACTCCGAAACGATCGCTCACAGACTCTCGTCGTCGCTCCAAGAGTGTGCCGATCACTCCGCGAGATAAGAGCCGTCTCATGCTTCTCCGTCAGGACCCTTCCGTAGCAAGTCTTCTACACCATTATGATGATCAAGGTCACCTTCACTCTGCACTCTTTTCAAACACTCCATCTCCTCAGAAGGATGGACGTATTCAAAGGCGTCGCACAGGGTCCACTTTGCGACAATTACTTGGACATCCATCTTCACCAGATTTGAGAAACAGTCTGGAGGGTGACATATCCTGGGCAGAAAGGTTTCTTGGGTCAGTGTCAAATATGTTCTCTTGTTCTCCAAAGACTGACGAGATACTCAGTGAGACCGATACCGGCTCTTCGGTGTCATCCATTGGCCCTCGGACCCCTGTCGACGCTCATTTTACTCACACTCTTTCTATCGATGACACAACTACTCTCTCCATTGAATGCGATACCTCAGCCACCGATCACCCCACTTTTTCCTCACTTGAAGTTGAACTTAGCGCCTCCACCGACTACCCGCTCAATTCACCCAATGGAAACTCCATGACACCTCAACGTGCCTCTCAGATATTTGGTTTCCTTGGTGACAAGAAGAGAGCTCCTGATAGTCCGGTTTCAAGGCTTCCCCAGCTCAAGACGACCATACCCAACTACCGACGCTTTTCGGCCGAATCTTCTATTAGCGATACCAAACCCTCTCAAATTCCTCTTCCTCGTCGCAGTAACACCTATATCTTCCAACCTAGTTCACCTCCTAGTGAGCGACGCTTATCTCTTGATTCTGACACGAGCCAGTCTCCTCCCTCGCCAATCGGCGCGGTGTTTTTATCGTCCCAATATGAGGCACCCTTGTCTCCATCCACCGTCACTTCGCAGCGCACAGAACAGAGCGGCCGCAGCCTTCGCGGACCCCGACCTTCCAAAATACCCTCGCGACTGAGTACAGGGCCCTTGCCAGTTCCGTGCGATGTTAACGAGTACCCCGTGACGGAGCGGCCTGTGTCTATGCCGTCTGCTCTAGGCGAGAAGTCCAGTAAAGACGAGCACAGCGGTGCTGTTGCTCGATCACGTGAAATGCATTCCCAGATTCCCAAGTTGAGAACGCCATCAGGTTCTTCAAGTGGCTCCGCGGAGTCGAAATACGATCCCGTCATCAATTCGCCATGGCAGCATCCTATTGCTCTGCAACCCGGGGTTCAGCTAAAGCCTAGGCTGATAGAGACCGGACCTCCCACGAGCATGACGCCCCATGGCAAGGAGAATGATTCCCGACTCCCCCAACTTGTCACTCCAATACGACCTTTTGGGTTCCACTCACACTTGCGCGACCTACCCTCGCCAGCATCTTCGTCAGAGCTGTCGCCTGTGGCGAAGCAGATGATGGCGAATCTGAGACAACAACGCACGGATGCCCGCCAGCGGGAAAGACAGACAGGGAGACTGGGTAGTAGTCAGCGGTATTGAATTGGCGCACATATTTCCCTGCGATTAGCTTTGGCTTTAATGAAGGACATCTCATTAATTTGCTGTTCTCTCGTTATGTTTGGCTGTTTTGTTATTTGCTTTGCATACATGACCCTATTTGGTGGTTCCTCGGAAAGTGGCAGCGATGCGTGAGACGGTGGCTCGGAGCTCCTTGCACCTTAGTCACATTATAGTGCAACGCCCTGCCCTTCTTCCTGGCTAGAACTCCTCGCACCTGAGACTTGGTGTTCTGGCACATTCCTTGACTTATTCTCCAGTTGAATCAGTCTCAGATTTGAGTCGTACGAGATGACGCACCCGTACGGAGCTATAGCGACACAACTCCCCAGTAGTCACCCCGAGGATCGTGGTGTAGAGCCTGACGAGGCTTCTACCCTCCTCCTGAAACATAGAGAAGGTCACGCGAGCATCATTAGCTCTGTCAGTAATCTCTCAAACACCATTATTGGGAGCGGTGAGTCATTCTGTCTCTTGTAGTTGTGTGGTGGAAGCAACTGATGGTCCAAACCCTTAGGTATGGTGACATTCCCTCTGGTGAGCAACCTAGTTCCCCCACATCCAGAAATGTCTATTCACATTCTTCCAGGCTATGGCGTCTGCAGGTATTATTCCTGGTATGCTCACGTGCGCATTGTCCGGAGCAGTTGGTGGCTTTGGCCTGTACCTGCTCACTCGCTGCGCACCATATACTCCACACCGACAAAGTTCCTTCTTTGCTATTGCCCAAATCACATTCCCTCAAGCCGCTGTTTTCTTCGATGCTGCCATTGCCATAAAGTGCTTTGGCGTCTCCGTCAGGTACGTTTCGATCAACTGTAGTTCCGAGGGAATATATCATGTCAATCGTCCGCTAGTTATCTCATTATTATCAAGTCATTGATGCCCAATGTCGTTGCATCGATATTCCATGACTTGACCTCTCCGGACGTAAATCCCCCAGCGTGGACCTTGTCTGGTCATAACTGGATTATGCTCTCTATGTTGATCCTAGTACCCCTTTCATTCCTTCGCAAGTTAGACAGCCTTAGACATACAAGCTACATTGCCATGTTCTCCGTTGGTGAGTCTCGTCAGCCCTTTATCGAAGTCGTTCTTGATGAATTTTTCTAGTATACCTTGTGATCATTGTGATCAGATGTTACTTTTGGCCACTGGAGGATGCTCCTCCAGCGGGAGAAATCTATTTGGCGCGCTTCACACCCGACTTTGTGGCCACGTTCCCTGTGCAAGTGTTTGCATTCACGTGCGCACAGAATGTAGGACACATTGGTTGGTTTTGGGACGATATTGATGACTTGATAGGTATTCCCGATTTACAACGAGCTGCGGACGAACTCGCAGCAGCGTCTTAACACGGTCATTGGTACATCCATCGGAGGGGCTGTGATTATCTATGAGATCATTGCAGTATTTGGTTACCTGACCTTTGGTTCAAATGTCAGTCAGCGAGCTAGCACTTACTTTCACTTTTTTGGCTCATCGTGTCGCTAGGTTGGTGCCAACATTATTGCAATGTACCCTTCTACCTCGCTGTTCATTGCAGTTGGACAGCTAGCTATTGTTGCCCTCATCATATTTTCCTATCCGTTGCAGGTACATCCATGCCGCGCCTGTTTAGACAAGATTTTCCAGGGAGGATCTATTGCCAAGCCGAGATTGGACGAAGATGATGATGATGATGAGTCGCATGTGGACGTGCACGGGGATGGAGAGATGACGACGATGAAGCACACGCTTCTGACTGCAGCCATCGTCTTGTTCGGCTTCATCATTTCTTATAATATGGACGACCTGCGCTTGGGTGAGTAAGCGAGCGTGCTTTGGAATTCTTTGCATTGATGTGCCGGTATAAAAAGTCCTCTCGTTTGTTGGGTCCACCGGCTCGACGACGATATCGTTTATTCTTCCAGGACTCTTCTTCTGGAAGGTAAGGTCCCGTGTGGCGTTGCTTGGTGGTGCGGTGCTGACGTGTTGGGCAGCTCTTCAAGGAAGATCCGAGAATGAGCAGGTCGCTGGTAAATAGTGCACTTGCGCTTGCTGCCTATGGATGCTGCATCCTCGTGTTCTGGTACGTGAAGTATGTGTGAGAAGGTGGCCATTTGCTGACGGCGCACACAGTCTCGGGTTTAATATTTACAAAGTTATATACTCGTCGTCGACGGAGGGATTATTTCACTAGGACAATATTGTACTAGAGTTGGTAGTAATGAACTTGTGTGAATTGCTTTGCAGTGCATGTTCCCACGAGCGGGGGCCACACCGAGAGTTTGTTTGATAGTTGTTCCCCTAGACCTGCCAGGGATGCATCGTCATTGAACTCATCTTTAACTCTGCCATGTCAATCCAAAACGTCCCCTTCCTCCCCCTCCCCCTTCTCCCCGTCACCCTCGACACTCCAGGCGCCAACTCGCCCACCGCCTCGGATTCAGAGCCCTTGGCAGACTTCGACTCCACTGGTGGTCCCAACTCCAGTGCACTCTCAGATGTCGATCCTCAGATCATCGAGGCCCTCAAAAGTAAAGATAGATTATACGTCCTCAAGCTCGGCGAGCGCATGGAGAGCTTAATCAATGATCGCAGGTCTGTTTTCTCTCTCCATCCCAGCCGCGTCTCCCCCGCTCACCGACAATTTCAACCCTTTAGGACTCGCATCGATCTAACGCCCACTACTTCCTACCAGAGACTCCTTGTGCACAGATGCTCCTCTTATTACAGGCTCGCACCAGAACCCGACGCTCTCACCAAAACCATTGGTGTACTACTCACTCCAGACAGCAGAATGTGAGTGACCCTCACCTACCCTCAAACCACTCACACACCACGTCTCCAGCCCTGCCCGCCGTATCGCAGAGCTTGTCCCCGCCCAGTCATCAACACAACCCACCTTCAAAATCATGCGTCGATCTCCCACCGACCGCCAGCGCCCAAAACCCCATTCGCAGGCCGGCTCCGTAGCCGGTGAGGATGCCGAACTCTCGGATCCAGAACCTTCGGAAGCTGGAAGCCTCGGTGGCCGAAGTAACGCTACTGGCAGCAGCAAAAAGCACAAAACAATCGCCGAACGAGAAGCTGCTTATAACGAGGCTCGTTCTCGGATTTTCATGGACTTTGACGAGAAGGAAAGAGGAAAGGACAAGGACGTCAGCGCTAGCTCTTCTACCGTTAGTCTCACCTCAGGTTCAGTAACGAGCGCAGGTGAAACCAGTAGTCTCGGTGATATAGACGACCCGGTAAGCTCACCCACAACAGAGAGCGAATGGTCTGGCCCAGTCGTACGAGATAAAAAGGATGGTCGCCCTTCCAATGGCTCATCGTCCAGGAGCCTTCGCTCGACTGGACCAGGCTTCAACAGCTCAAACAGCTCTCGTGGCTCGAGAGCGCCCTCTCCCTCATCTTTTAAATACCCTACCTTGTATGAGCCCTTGCCGGTTGCAGTGCCTTATGATCTATCGCAGGCCCCAGTTCAGGTTCCTGGCTACGGCAACTCATACGTGTTTGCATACCCGCAACCAGCCCCCCCTGCGCCGAACTACATCCCTCCCTATCATTACTATCCAGCATACCCCTACCCACAGGCCTCTTCCCAGAACGCAGATGGTAGTCCTTCCAACCAGGCTGATGTCTACCCACCTCAACAGCCACCTCAACAACAGGGTGTTTATATTCCTTATCCATGGCATTCGCCGCCTCCTACCCATCCTCCTACACAGCACCGACCTCTTCCCGCCTCGAGCCCTCCCATCGCTCCCCCTCCTTCCCAATACTCTTACACACCTCCTGTCGCGTCATATGGTCCCTATCCGATGGTCCCTTACTATCCCTCTCCTCCGATACATCCCATGCAACCGTCCTCTCCAGTTCAGAACCAACCACACTACTCTCCAGAATACAATGGTACACACGATCCGTATGCTGCTGGCCGCTCATTCTCCGGGCCCATTAATCAACAGTCTCCGGTGATGGGATCCAAACCTAGAGGTGCTCCTCCTGCTCGGAGTGCGTGGAGTTATGGTCCTGGGATAGGTATGGGTGGATTTGGAGTAAATGGCACTCCTAGTCGACCCAGTGGAGGTGGGGAAATAGTAGGACCACGTTTAAGCTCAGCGGTAAGAAGACACCCTGGAAACGTGAACGGAAATGTCGGTGCCAGAACACCAGCGAGTGACGAGGCGTCATCTCCAGCCGTGAGTTGACCCTCCCAGCTTCATCAATTCCTGATACTGATCCGTTATCTTTCTAGTCATCTTCTACGTCATCTTCACGGAGAACGTACACGTCGACGTCATCACAACACCCCCTCCCCGCAAGACCCGATTGGGCCGTTGGCCTTAAGCCTCAACCTACTTTACATTCTACTCATCGACACCACGAACATGCCGCGAACTCTCGAAACATGTCCCCCGCCCATCCCAACGGACAACGGGCGCAAGTTCTACCTCCACTTCAGTCGACCGACTTTCCGCCGCTGACGGTGAACCCCCCTGCGGCAGAAAAACGCATACCTGTGGCGGGAGTGTGGACCAACTCATCATCTACCCGTTCCATACTCTTGCCGGGAAGTAACGCGTCAGGAAACGCACTTGTGAACCATTCTGGTCCTGCCATAGGTTCTCCGGGTATCACCTCGGGCAGCAAGTTGGATGAGTCTGAGGGTATACCTGAGCGACCGTTCGTGAAAGGGAGCGGCGAAAACCAGGACCCCAAATTCATCTGGAAGACCGGCGGTGTGGTGCCGATCCGCAGCCCAAGCCAGCTGGACAGAGTTGACAAGGACACACTGCTTGGCGAGGCTGTCGCCAGTGCGATATTGGTTGACAAGGTTGCGTTGCTCTCGATAGAGAACAATGGTAATGAGGGCCCGGTGAACGCAACCAACGGCGCTGCCCCCATGGGGTTGGCCACTTGATAGACTTTGGGTACGCATTCGATTGCTGTTTCATGACAAGGCTCTGAAACGTCCTTTGAAACAGCGCCTCTGTGGTTTCATGCCGGGTCGAGGTTTCAATGCTATTAATTTGTGGCTTGTAGCACTGTTTTACGACTAGATATATAACATAAAATGTTTGTAAACATGTAATAAAACGATGTGAGATGTCTGTTTGTTTCAGAGGCTTTTGCCAAACAAGACGTTTGTTACTGCCACCTTGATGACTACGCGTCTGCGGCACAGGACACATGCAGAGGAGGAGGATGCGTCTGCGTTGAAACTCGGCGCTGGTGCGTACATTTAGATCGCTTCGACCCATGTCTGAAGCCCAGCGCAAGAATTCAACAATGCCGGTTGTTTGCTCATTTCCGAAGTCAAGTACCTACTCGAGAACAGGGACAAGGATGCGCCCGATACCGCGTACGTCTCCCATACCACCCATTGAAAAAAGCCACCACGATCCATGACAGCGTGTACAACAAAACGCTCGAGTACGTCAAGACGTTTGCCAAGTTCAGCACGACCGACTCGGCGAGCGCTGTCCGAGAGCAAGTCGTTTTCTCGCGTGCGTGTCGGGGTTGACTGACAAGAGATCGGCTAGAACGCTGCGTCGCGAGCCGGGCCTGACGCAGTTTGAGACAGCTCAGATCGCCAACCTGTGTCCGGCGACTGCGGAGGAGGCCAAGAGCGTCGTGCCGAGGTACGTCTCGTCGCAACGCGAGGGGCTCACAACTCAGGGTTTTTTTTGACAGTCTTGTCAAGATTGACGACGAGCGGTTGCAGACGCTGCTCGACGAGATTCAAACGATGCGCAAGTTCCAGTCGTGATCATGTATTTGTAGTACAGACTATCCTTCCATGTCTTCCAGTTGAGGTTTGCTCATGCTTTGCTCCTCTGATTCGCTCTCCTCCTCGTTCTTGAGTTCTTTGGCGTTGGTCACGTCGAACCGCTTGCGCTCTTTAAACGGCTTGGCTCTCCTCTTGACGTCCTTTTTGATGACAGCAGACGCGGGAATGTTACCCTGCGGGTTCAAGTACAACAAATCGTTGCCCTCGTAATCGTCCACATGTCGAACCCAGGTGTCGAATCTATGCGTGCCGTCAGCCACCCGGGTTGGCACAATGAACGAGGACGTACATGCCATACCGATCCTCTGTCGCACGCATCTCTTGATAAATAAATGTTTGCTTGAATGCGTCGATCGTGTCTCGATATTGCTCAAAGTCGATTGGCGGACGAAAGTCGACATGGGCGTTGTCGTACTTTTCCCGCTCATTGGCCTTGGCGACCTTGCGATTGTAGGAGTCGAAAATGGGGTACTCGAGGAGCAGCCCTAGCGCGGGCATTTTGGGTACGAGGACCGTTCTAGGACCGTAGAGCTTGAAAGTGTTGAGTGAGGGTACATGCGAGAGGAGTGAGACGCTACTTCGTCGATGATTTCGGCGGGTGTTCCGGTCCGACAGGATAGGACGAGGGCGGACATCATTTTGCGCTTGTGCTTATGATGAGTGCATGGTGGTGACGATGGTGGCCAAACTTACGATCTGGAGGCGTCTTGAATACACGGACCATGAGAAATCGCGAGACAACGTACCTGGTGTAGCATAAAACTTTGCCCATGAAAGAGCACGCTGACCCATTCCGTGTCGCCATAAACCACGGGGTCCGCGATCTTTGAACTGATCTGAGAGGGAGGGTAAACAATGGGAAACGTCTTACTTGTATTTTTATCATGTTGCGTTGGTTGCTACGATCCGAAAAGTCGCGACCGACGGTGAAGTTGTGAAAGTTGTGGGTGCCTTGAAACTTTGTTGCAGTGACCCGCAAAGTGTCAACGATGTTGGGATCGACCCTCCATTGTCGCTTTCGAACGAGATCTTGTTCCGGACTGGAAGAATCTGCACCTGGGAAATCCCAGAAGGGATCGCAAGTGGTTGCGGTACGTTGGAAAACCGAGGTCGGTTTGGGTGGGATTAATAGATAGGATGGAAAGAAATAAGTATACTTGCGACTATCGCAAGATCTGTCGACAGGGATGAACATCAGAAAGCACAAGAACAAAGAACGCATACAGTCGTGCGTTGAATCCATTCTGGACGCGGACCTTTTTGTCCGATGTTACTGTCGAGTGCGATACGGGAGAGAACGTGCTTACTTTACCCCATACACGTATTTCTGGCGGGAGATGTTCGTTGATGCGAGACACCCAGTCCTTGACGCCAGGAATGTTGACGATCAACTTCATGGAGACGACGTTGCCTGCGGCGTGTACGCCTGCATCCGTTCGAGCAGCCCGACCGAGACTGACCTGTAAATGGTTGTTTGACGAGCAGCGTGTGCGGATGCATGAATTACCTTTGTGGGATCGTTGGCATTGTCATTGGACACGGCCCCTGCGCGAACGAGCGCGTCGAACAAGACGCCCTCGATCGTCCTAACGTTTGGTTGACTGGACGGAATCTGAGGAAGGGCGGAAACATGAGGCATTCATACGCACATTTGCATGCCGCTACAGCCGGTCCCACAGAATCCAAGGAGCAACGCTGTCATGCGCTTTGGCAACCTGGGGTGTTTCTGTTCGTCGTTCTCGGTTCCTCTCCGCGACTTTGACCACCCACGGCTGGTGTCATCCGAGTCTCTGGCACGTTTGAGAGTGTTGTGGACGTTTTGTTCCATGGAAATGTATCTAGGACGTATTAGATGCCTCATTGGGTTTCAGCTCAAGTGGTAGCCTCGCGACGGTAGCCAAGTTGTGGTTCATTGCTAGCTATGTCTGCTACCAATCCGAGGGCGTTCCACCATCATCGACAGTCAAAAATCACCATCGAGTACCATCGACCGTCCAGAGAGTCCATACAGGAATACTCGGACCTCCTCAAGGACGCTGGCCTATCTGATCCAACAACATTCCAACCAACTAGACAAGCCCCGCCCCCGCCCTCCTTCAGGTCAAAGACTCCAGTACGAAACTCACTCCAGAAACCTCGTTCTAGAAAGCACAGTCTATCGTCAGCCACTCGTGTCGACCACGACCCGTTTGCACCCGTTTCCATGGTCGCTCCTCCTCCCCGCCCCTCCCGCGCCAACACCGCAACCCTCAACGACATCTTCCCCGCCCCACAAGCAAGGCGCCTCTCTGTGCCCGCTGCCATTACCACCCCGCTCGATCTTGCCTTTGCCACAGAGGACACACTCCCCTCCATCTCCACAGATCCCCTCCCCCCAACCGGCACTAGGTCTCGCAGCGGCACCTTGGCCCTCAAGTCGAAAAAGGGCATGTTGGGTTTCATGTCTGACTTTCTCAACACCTCAAAGCGCCCAGAGATCAGCACCCCGTACGATCCCGTACATCTCACCCATGTCGGGTTCAATTCCTCCACCGGCGAATTCACGGGTCTCCCAAAGGAGTGGCAGCAGCTCCTCCAGGAGAGCGGCATATCCAGATTGGAGCAGGAAAAGAACCCCCAGGCCGTCATGGACATCGTCAAGTTCTACCAAGAAGGCCATGGCGACGTCTGGGACAAGATGGGCGCTGTGGAGACTGCATCCTACATCTCCTCTCAAAAGACCCTCGTCGATCCCAACACACAGACATCCGTGCGTAGCCCCCTCATTTCCGTCACCTCCTTGCCCATCCTTATCTTAGCGTCCTGCCCCACCGCCCCCCAAGAAATCCACCCCATCTCCCATCGTCACATCTTCATCAACCCCCTCCGCACCTTCTCCCAGCTCCTACCGCCCCGCACCAGCACCACCCACCACCGCGATGCCTGCCCTCGATCGTTCAGCCTCACAGCGTACCCCAGTCCGCGCCACCAAGCCCCAAGAACTCGGTCGGGCCAACACCACCACCAGGGCAAGACGTCCTCCAAGCGTTGGCACCCCCATCTCCCAAGCGCCTCCACCTTCTAAACACTCGTCCCGATCTGATATCACACTTAAAGGCGCACAACCCACGAGGGAAAAAGATCCGAGATCCGCGCAGCAAGCTCAGCAGCCCAGCCCTGCTGCGGCAAGTCTGGCCAAGACCGCAGGTGTCGCTACTCCCCGTCGCAGGGAGAAAAAGGACAAGGACGGTTCGGACGACATCATCCGACGCTTGCAACAAATATGCACCGATGCAGACCCAACAAAACTGTACCGCAATTTGGTCAAGATTGGCCAGGGGTAAGCCATCTCCCTCTTTTCCACACCACCCTTGACGATGGCCGTCGCAGCGCTTCCGGTGGTGTCTACACTGCCTATCAAGTCGGAACCAACTTGTCCGTCGCAATCAAACAAATGGATCTCGACAAGCAGCCCAAGAAAGACTTGATCATCAACGAGATCCTCGTGATGCGTGCCTCTCGCCATCCCAACATCGTCAACTACATCGATTCCTTCCTACACAAGAACGATCTCTGGGTCGTCATGGAGTACATGGAAGGAGGCTCCCTAACCGATGTCGTGACCGCCAATTTGATGACAGAAGGACAGATTGCAGCCGTATCAAGGGAAACAGCTCAGGGCCTCGAACACTTGCACAGACATGGTGTCATCCATCGTGATATCAAGAGTGACAATGTTTTGCTTAGCATGAACGGCGATATCAAACTGAGTCCGTACTCGTTTTGTTTTACATGATTGCCACTGATTTCTGTTCATCTAGCTGACTTTGGTTTTTGTGCCCAAATATCGGACCCCAACAATTCGAAACGCACAACCATGGTCGGTACCCCTTACTGGATGGCACCCGAAGTCGTCACTCGCAAAGAGTATGGTCCAAAGGTAGATATATGGAGTCTCGGAATCATGGCCATTGGCAAGTTTCACAATCGGTCCCATTGTTTCGTTTCTTCATTCCGTCAACAGAGATGATTGAGGGTGAACCCCCGTACCTCAATCAAAATCCACTGAAAGCGTTGTACCTGATCGCAACGAACGGCACGCCTACCATCGCGAACCCAGAGGCGTTGTCTCCTGTATTCAGTGACTACTTGGCGAAAACGTTGGAGGTCGACGCCGAAAAACGGCCCACAGCATCACTATTGTTGGAAGTGCGTTTGTTTCCCAGCTGCCGTATCATATCCTGCTCAACTCGGCTTAGCACCCATTTTTCAAACACTGCGAGCCCCTCCGCACACTGTCTCCGCTGATCAAGGCAGCGCGTGAAATTGCAAAATCCAAGTAACAGCCGGCGTACGGTATGGACGATATCTACATGTGTTTCACGCTTCCATTCCTCTTTTTTTTGCATTTTACTGTCGCACACTTTTGATACGTTGCATTCGTTGCATTCTTCCCTTGAAATGCCGACCGGAGTTTCATTGTACCCCCATTGGGGTTTCTCTTCTATATCCTCGACTTTGTAATACCTTTTATGCTGGTCCCCCGCTTTGGCTTTTTCCATAGACAAGTCTCGAAATGCGCAGAACCGACTCATTTTTTTTGACGTGCAATCAAATCGATGTGGATGTATTCCCGTAGAAATATGCAATCTCGATGGACTGATACAGTGATCTTATCGATGGTAATCTAATAATCGGGGCTCCAACCTAGTTCGTGATCTCGTGATCCGGGCCGATAGGAATGATGTGCTCAACGTACCGTGATAAATCGTCGCAAGGTTCACAATGTCGGTCGCCTCCGCAATGAGCTCGTTGACCGTATACTCAACGCTGAGTGACTTGTCCAATTTGCGAGCCACAGAGTTGAGTGCACGGTCCGCTGCCTCGTTGACCGGCGCGCTCGCACCGCCCCCTCCGAACCGTGCGTTCTCCGCAGTGACGCGCGCGGGCTCGTTGGTGCTGTCCTGGATCTTTTTGATCTTGAGTTCGCTCGCGGTCCTGCAGGCCACGTGAGTCCAGAAAGACGATGAGGGAGGGACACATACCAAGAATGGAGCGGGTCGTGCTTGAAGACTTCGAGTACGGTCATGATGACGTCGGAGCGCTCGCGGAGGACGCGCAGCGTTTCTTCCGCGCATCGCTGGAAGACGCCCTGTGTGCCCGAGTAGCCCATGCCGTCGACCATGTCGCGCGTCATCCGGAACGGGACGCGTTCTGGGACACGCAGCAGCTTTCCCTAGGGAAGTATCGGTATCGGATGTATGCAGAGCGAGGTAGGGCTTACTTGGTCAAAGGCGATTCCCAGGTCAATATGCACGACCTCGCCTGTCCCATTGTCCATCAGAATGTTGGAGACGTGGCGGTCTCCCAGACCCAGGACATGGCCCACGATTGACGTGGTCGCGACGCTCCGTATGTAGTTGAGTCGCATCGCAAACCACGCGATGGGAGATTTGTGCTTCTCGGTGAAATAGTGCCTCATGACGGGGGCTGTCTTGGCATAGATGTCCTTGAAGTGCGCAACCAGCGGGTCCGCCCTGCTTTGGTAACGGTCTCGTGTTTGTTTGAGACTGGCCACAATGTCGGTATGCTTGGTGTCATTGGGACGATATCTTGTGAAAAGACGTCAACTAAATCCATAGATATGTCTCAATATTGACTTGCTTTGGATGAGCCGTTCCTAGCCACACTTGAAGCGGAACCGTGTTACCGACAAACTCTAGAACGCCGGCTTGGGCCGCCAAAGGCAAGACCGTGTATCCGCGAATCTTCAAATCGCGTTTCTTCGTCTCTCTGTCATACCCAAGGACGACATTGACCAAGTCAAAGACTTGCTCCATGACAGCGTCTTGGCGGAGGTCATCATGCCCACCTTTAAACTTGAAAGCATAATCAGCTCTCTTGCAGCAACACCCGCGCAAACCGACTACTCACCAATTGCATGTATTTTTCGCCATTGGAACCGTAGCAGGTGGTGATCTTGGGGACGTTGACGCCCCCCGCTGTCGTAAACGTGTTGTCATAGTGGTTGATCCAGGCACAGTGGTCATACTTCAAGGTGGGATCAATAGCTGGGTGGGACGTGACAACTGGCACCTTGATGTCGCGAAGCCGTCGGATCGCCAAGTGATCTGGTACATGCAGCGGTCCCCTGGCTCTCTTCTCCTTGATGGGGTACTTGGCCCACTCGATGGATGCGTCACACACCTGCTCGATCGCTTTAACACGCGTCGCATACCGTGGATCGCTGAGCAGTCGGTCGAAGATGTCAGACGCGGCACTGGAACGATCGAGTTGTGCTTGCGAGAGTGTTGGCTCGTGACGACTAGACAGTCGTCTGGATAAGGGCTGCCCGGATTTCTCAGGTCGTAAGCAGTACACTTGGTATAGGCTATGGAAGGGGTGTTCCTGACACATCCGGAGGACAAGCCCTCGGAGTATCTGCTGACTGGCTGACGATTCGCCTTGTGAAGAATGAGAGATACGGGCAGAAAGTTGATGAGACAGGAAAACAAATTTTCTTGAAGGTATCCGAGCGACCGCGTTCTTCAGCGTATCTCGCAGTCTTCGATCCTCGAAATTGGCAAACCACAGGGAGCAGAAGCGAATAGGCACGTCGTCATCAAAGATATCCGACGTGGCGAGGCATCGCGAGTACATGTCGATCGCGAGGTCAAGAAATGTGACTAGTGCCCCGTTGTGCTGTTTGTAAGCCTCCTCATCCTCCGCTAAGATGGCTTTTGCCTTGTTCTGGTCCTCGGAGAGAGCGTTATACTCATGTGTGCCAGGTTGAATTCGACGAATTTGGCTATCTCGCTGCTTGATTTCTTGACTCTTGCTATCCATGTATGTCTTCCACCGCACGGCATCCGGCGACTTGATGATGACATGATATTGATGTTCAGCAAAGAGGGCACATTCGTGGAAAACGCTAGCACATGCATTTGCGCGAGTGTCGATTTGTTTTTCCATCCCCGCAGCAAGTGCGGTCGCCGCATCAAAGTATCTTTGCTTGATATCCATTGGCTTTTCCAAGCATGCTTCCGAAATCCAAGATCCCTGTCGGTTGAGACGATTCAGAAACGCTTCAAGATTAGTGGTAAAGTACCCGCCAAGCGCGCCATAGAGAGAGCCCGTTCGATGACTAGCCCGGGGTCACTTGAAGAGACTTGTTCCTGTCGAAGCAGAAGATCTTTCAAGAACTGAACAGCCAGCTTTTGTTCGTTTTGGAGCCAAAGGACGTGCGCAAACTCTTGAGACACTTCATGGGTGGAAATGCCCTCGAGACGCCGAGCCTTTACAATGGAGTTGAGCGCTACTTGAAGTTTGTTTGATTTTCGTGCAGCGACGGAAAGACGGACAAGGCAGCGTTTCTCGAGTTCCAATAGGCTATTGTTGAATGGTGTGATCATATTCCCAATCCGTTCACGCTCTTCCTTTCGCCTGGCAGAGCGGATCAAGGACACTCTGGTTGCTAGTATTCGTTCGAGACTGCTGAATCTGAACTTGGCTATGAGCACGTGAAGCCACTCAATGCGAAATACTCACTCAAACTCAGGGTCAATGTCAACAAGGTGAGATCTCAATCGGATGTCTGGAGACTTGGAGCTGAGGCAGTCTTGGATGGGCCCTCGCCTCCATTGTGTAAGCTGATTTAGAGACATAATATTCCGCGCTATCTCACGAATCTCCGTGATGTCTTCATTGCCAAGGGTTCGCAAGCGCTCCATGGCATCACAGAGGGCAGACTGAATAGTGGAGTCAATCACACGAGGGTCCCTTTCACGGTAAACGGCACGGAGAGCACGGTAAAGGGTGATGTTGGAATCCTGAGAGTCACCGGTTTCGGGCAAGTCCCAGGTCTCTGTGCGCCACCCTAGTTGATAAGACATGGTCGAAGTAGCTTCATCCGACTGGAATCCTTTCTGTGATCCCTGGAGAGTGCCAATTGCGAGGCTGTCAAAACCGAATGCGTGGAAGGACTGAAGAAGGCCATCCGCATCAGTAGATTCGCGGCTGCCGGCCTCGATGGCTGCACCGTGGAAGCGAAACGCTTTGTCCCATTGGTGTTCATGATGAAAACGTTTGATCAAGAAATGGTGGAGATCAGTAGTCTTGATGCCATAAAAGCCGTCGGGTTCGTCGATATGCCCATATATCTCGAACAGTAAGTGTTCGATACCATCAGGAGACTCCTTGTTGAGCTGTCCGTACTCGAATGCAAGCTCTAGAAACAGCAGCGCGGTGGTATACGATCCGCAACCAACTGCACTCTTCGCCAAGAGGCGAAAGTCGACATCCAACCATTTGTCGTGCGCTAACCAGTCGTCGGAATTAACGGGGCGGAAATTGCGCAGGTGGAGAATGACGTCGACAATGGCGCGCATGCAAGACCGGCTAGGATCCTCGGCAGCGAGTATAGCAGTGAAATAGGCCGATAGATTCTTCCTCGTGGACACCGAAGATGCACCTTGCGAGACCTCTCTTGAAAGCAAAGTATGAACGAGAATGGGAAGGACTTCTTCTGCAAATTGGACATTATTCGCGATGAGGGGAGTAAGTTGGGCATAAAACGTGTCCGAGGAGTTCAGAATATCGCTCAGAAGAGTTGAAAGAGAGCAAATCCACTGAGAAAAATCGGCTGGTGCGTATGTGATTGTGTCTAGTTCGGCGATGCTGCGTGCAGGGCGACTCGATAATGCTATCGGAAACTGCCGAAATAAGTCGAGTGCGGCTAGCTCCTCCCCAGACCAATGGTGAAATGCTAGAGTATCCTCTGACGACGCGGAAACGAGTGATTTCAGAGTAAGATAGACGAGAAAGACCTCTGAAGGATTGATCCCATCAAGCATAACTAGTAGAGTTTGTAGGATAGATCGGTGAGGCGAAGGGGTGGCCTGTACCTCTCCTTCGTGCTGGATCCTTGCATGCCTAGCGCGCAATGTCTGGGGGTATGGGTGTTCACTGCCAAAACCATATATATTGCCGGTGTTCGCGACAAGGAGGGAGGCGAACGCATCTATGTCGTCCCGTTGCAGGTAGGCCGGCGGGGGGATGTAATCTTTGAGGCGCCAAAAATCAGTCATAGCGAACTGTGACTTGCTATGCGCATGGTGCTCAGCTGACTCAAGCAATCTTCGTACAAGCCGGAATTTATTTGAGGCTATACGGTGGTCGCTTAGAGTCACAGACAAGTCGTCGGCAGTAATGTCCTCGACAACAGCAAGAAGGGCCGGTGAGGGCTGATGAGACCATGCCGGTAGAGCCTTCAAAACTTGTTCTTTAACCTTTTGATTTTTGCAAAGTAAAAGTGCCTGCTCGTCGACCCACAGCGAAAGTTCTTGATTCCGGTTCGGAGCACTTGAAGTAGATCGGTCATCGTCCAACAGAGCACAAACGCGGATTAGGATATCGGGAAAACGTCGGTCAAGTTCGACCTCTGTTTGATAGATGGAGAAGCCCCATTCCAGATATGATTGAGCGGCTCGAGTGAGGTCTGCCTGCGCTAGCAACGAGCAGGAGTTTTGAATGAATGTATGGAGCAAGGTAGGATCTTTGAACCTTTCGTTAAGGACAGCGACCAAAAGACTGATACCGTTCAGCAAGCGAAGTTGTTCGTTGACGAGTGGTGTGGAGTGTAACTCTGCAAAGATTTGATGAAGAACATGGTACGAGATAGCAGTGACATGTTCGGAGACCGCCACTGAAGTGCACCATTGCAGGGACCGCAAGACGGTGCTCGTGCCGAAGCGGGGTAGGTTCGGAGGATGAAATCTGAAGTCATCCAAGCGACGGTATTTATTCAACGACATGAAGGTCCGAGCGGCTTCGCTCAGGCCATGAGCACGCAAACCTTCAACGATTGCGCCATCACCTGAAAAGTCTTGATCGCCAAAGGATCGGATGACAGATGCTGTGAGAATTGCTGCGTTTTGTCGTACGCATTGCGTGAAACCTCCAAGGGGCTGAAGGTCGATACCTTTCGACCGAAAGAGATCCTCAAGGCGGGTCACGAGCATCGAGTCGCTGACGTGGGTTGTGTCAACGAGCGAAACGAGCTGTAACCCAATGAGGTCCCCGATACAGGTTCGGAGACCATCCGCGGTAGTTCTCTGGGTAGCGGAACAGTGACTGACGAATAACTGTTGACCATGCGCAACTGCTTCTTGATTTCCTCCTCCCTCCATTAGGTTCGTGGGTGTAAATAAGCGAAACGCTGCCTCCGCGCATTCTCTTCTGTTCGGATAGCCAAGTAAATTTGGTGGAAGTCGCAGGATGTCAAGAGAATTCTGTCGAATCGATAGCGCAATTTGGGAAGCGTAAGCTTCGAAGAGTTCATTGGGCTTGGATAGTCCGAGGCGCCGGGAAACTCCATGCAACACCACCTGTATATGCCGGGAATACAACGGGCTGTGGAACGCTGCTTCCAGAAGGTGCCAGTAAGGTCCTCGTCTTACATACGAACTAGCAATCATGATATTCCCAAGGCAAAGTGTCCTGGTGAGCATGAACTCATACCTGACAAACCTGGTTAGGTTGACATTAGTTGAAAGGAGAGGATCGTACTGTGCAAGATCCCTGGGTAATGAATCGCGAACGACTTGATAGAACCCGTCCAGACTCTCGTATTCTCGTATGAGTTCATCATGGTCAACAGCAAACAAATCCGCACTGAGAACTGCGGCACGGAAACGAACGCGAATATCCTCGTCGAGGTTTAGCGCCAACAATGTGCTCAAGGGACGCTTGATTTCAAGCTCGTGATAGTCGGTAGGCCAAAATGTTTGTGACGGATCTTTCGCAAGGTATTCCGCCAAAAAGCGAGCGACCAAGTCACGTATCTTCCAGAACGTCGGCTTCTTCTTGATCTCTGCAGCCTCCATCATATTGGATATCCATCCACAGAGAACCTGCACGTGTTCGCCGATGGCGGATGTGGTAGCTTCTCTTTCCATCCAGATATGTAGAGACGACTTCAGCAAATCGACGACCAGGAAGTGGAATTGATCGCTGATTGCGTGAGAGTATCTCCGAAGGAGATCGGCACATTTGACCAGTAAGTTATCTAAGACATCAAGGTTGAGGGTGAGGAGTCTCCTACGCACGACAGTTAGGAGCGGGGGCCCGAGTAACAGGAGCTTTTCCCCGGGACACTCCACTACTAATTTGATGAGCTCCTTGTCGCGTGGTGTTTGCCCGGTCGGACATTGCAAGACAGGAATGGAGGCAAGAAAGACGATACATGTTTCCGCTATACTGCGCGTCGCAAGAGCCGACGGCGATGTATGTTCTTCCTGCGGTGCGGTACTTTGAGTGGTTCTGATCGGACCAAATCCGTCATTTTCCGCTGCAGTGGGATCTTGCCTGTCCGTCGACGGATCAGTGAGGATGCTTAGCAGTTGTCTCAATTTATTAGCGATCGTTTCAAAGGAGTTTTGGACCTAAAAGACCGCAATGCGAACGTAGTGTCACAAAATATGAAATCAACGAAAATACGTACATCCGCATTTTCCCAAAGCGAAAGTTGTAGACACCGTCGCTGGGCATGGGAGCAAACATGGCTCGAGATACGCCTCTGGAGACCACGAAGAATATGCGCTTTTATCCCAGACTCCAGGCCAGGTTCAATCAAGGCTACCCATGAATCATCAGTATCATCAGAATCCGCATCGACAACCAGAGGCTCTAAAGCCTTCAGAATCAAGAGTCTCTCCTCCGGTGTCCACTTGGCATCCGTTACGAAAGGAGCAAGAAGTACGACCACTTTCCCAGCTGATTGGATAACCCGTCTGTTGCTATGCGTTCCATTCATGAAAAGAAGGGACTCGAACATAAGAGCAGTGATGGCTGTATCGAAGGACTGCCGGACTTTCTCAGCAGTAGGGTGGATCTTGTTATCTCTCACCATCTCCCATTCAGATACCAACGATTCCATGGTCTTGATCAGGAATCCGGAAACTCTTCTCTCGCGACCTCTAGGAGGCGAGAGTTCTTGGTCGACTCTGGTTGCCTGTGACGGTGTCTCTTGTGTATCCGGGAATGAGCCTCCATTCCGATCGAGCATGGGAAGTCTTGCATGCAATACGTAATCCTGGATGATCCTCGTTTTGTGATGCTCCTCCATAACGTTTACGATGTCACAGTCCGGAAGCACCATGCGACAAACGGGATGACTGCGTCGTGAACATCCGCACACACTTTCCAAAAGGCCCAGGAAATCGCCGATGGTGTGTGGTGGCATACGAGACCGACCGCTGACGTCCTTTGCTGAGGTGCCAATCCGCCAGTTATCAAGAAGCCAGCTCAAAACCTTCTCCTCAAGTTGCATGCGATATAGCCTGACGTCTTGGCTGGCTACCCTTAAACATTGAGCAAGGAATAAACAAACGGCGTCGTAGGGAAAGCTTGGTCCCTGCAAATCCAGGTCTTTGGCTAGCGACTCGATTTCCGCGAGGACGCGATGGGGCGTAAGAAGGTGCCTCGAATAGCCCACAAGAGTGTGCGCAGCGTGGCATGCCGCTCGGCATACTACCGGAACATTTGCCCGACGCATGGCATGGGTCCAAATGGGATCCCAGGTGGATGGTCCGCGCAGACAGGAGTTCGCAGTAAAGGTGTCCGAGACTGAAGATGGTTGCATACCATCACAATAGGCTATGCCTGCTAGGCAAAGAAACGCCCATGATTGGATGGGTACCTCATCCACCGACACGAATTGCAGCACGGTAGCGATGACGTCGTTTTGCAGCGCGTTATGGAGTTGATACCAGTGTCGGTCGATAAAGAAGAGTAGAATTTGCAGGTGATAGACCCTGATGTTAGTCATGGACGTGGCTCGTAGGGAATAGAGGAGGGTCGAAATAGGGTCTTCTCGTTTGGCTCGCTTCCCTTTGAAGGTACTTCCGTCGGGAGAACCTGTATGCACAGACTCGGAATGTTCAAACAGCTATATGTATATTGAGTTTAGCCACGTCCCTTAACCCGGGGAATAAATGCGTTACTTTCTCAGCACAATCGGCCTGCAGCTCTAGTAGCGCCCACGCCAGCGCCTGACTCGCGTCAAAGTTCCATCCAGCCCGGAAAGTCTGGGCAACAAATATCTCTCTTTCGTCTGCCTTGTCAGCGCTTACTTGCAGCCTAAGTGAATCGATCGAGAGAGGTTCAATACCCCATCGACTATCTGCTTCACCGACGAGGAGGCTCCAGAGCTTCTGAACGCTGTTTGCCCAGCCATGGTTCGACGCGTCACGAGCTGCCGTCAGGAAGGGGAACAAGGTCTTGAGGATACCCACTAAACTTTCCTTGATCCTCTTGTTCTTGGTACCCCATAATCCCACCAACGCATCCCAGGCAAAGCAGGCAAGATCATCAACTTCTCTTTTGCAATTAAGGGCCACTTGGCAGAGGAACGGCTGCAGCGCAAGAAGGTAATCGTGATGTAGAGAGGTGTCCGTGGGGTAACGCTCTAAGAAACGTTTCATACGCCAGAATAGCGAGGGTGTAATAGGGACGAGGATGGAATTCTTCGGGAAGCTATCCGAATCACTTGGGTCTGGTCTCTCCACCTCAGCCAGGAATGGTGCAGTAGAATGTCGGAACAATAGGGCCAAGAGGGATGCACATTCAATTTGCTCGAGAGACACAGGATGACGCGGTGCACGGCGATCAGAGGTGTTCTCGGTTGTTGCTCCTGGCACCGGTGTGGAACTGTGGTCCCTCATCGGCCTTTTCCGCGACCGAGTAAACTGACTGGTACCATCTTCGGATGGCGAGGAGTCACTTTGGTACGTAGAGTTGTCGGCCGGGGTAGAGCTTGCTATTTGATCCTTTGTCTGAACAAGATCTTCCTCTACTGGATCATCCAGGATAATATTGAAGCTAATCTCGACGAGCTTGAGCCAGATGTCAACATTGATATGGTCCATGTGGGGAGTCCAAGCGAGCAAGACTTTGATTGTTTTGATATAATCCAGAGCGACGGGAGTAAACAATTGACCACGGTGGATGAGCATTTGAGTAAGATGATCAAGGAGAGGCGTTAGTGCTTTTTTGCTGAGACAGTGAACGCTTCGTTCAACAAGCCAACGCACGGCGGCTGCGGCTTCCGCGAGTCTGCGCTGGGCAGCCGTACCAGCTGTTCCTGACTTTCCACTTTTCTTGATCGTGTCAACCTTTTCGATCTTAACTGCCGTGAACAGGGCTTGGTAGAGGACTAGCCAACCGCGACCGTCTTCGATGCTGTATACCGCATCCTCACGAGCGAAAGCAGAACGAAGCAAAGTAATTCCTTCCTGACGCTCCTTGACTTTCTCGCTTTTGAGACGGTCAATAACCGTCTTCAGGTTGGACATTAGCGTGTAGCGAATGTTTGACAAGACGCGATTGTGTCAGGAGGAAGATGTTTGTGCATGTTTGGTCCATGACTATATAAACCTCGCGATCGCGTGTTTGTATTTACGGCTTCTTTCTGCCCGGACAGTCATACGTCTCCACGCTGGACCGGTTCTGGTGAAAAGCCAATATTAACCATCATTTCCTCGTCCGACTGGTTTGGAAATGGGCAGCAGAGAAGTGCAGATTTTATACTTCAGGGAATCTGTCATGGTTTTGTTCTGTCCTACATACTGTAGCTTGAATGTGATGATCATGCTGGACCACGTGACCGTGTTTGGACAAAGCGCGACAAGTCAAATGTCGCGTCGCCATCTATCAAGTGCTTACCGCCTTCACTTGTACTCCTCTGACGATGTCTGGTTCCAAAACTGCGTTGTCCGGCCTTCGAACTGTCAAGCGAGACTGGTCTACAAGCTCAAAAACCGATTCGGAGGACTCACAGAAGTCTCTGGATGCCCGGGCACAGCGTATTAGGGACATTCAAGACGGGCTGGATCGGCGAGAGCAACCTGGTCTTTGTTCCGTACCCCTTCAAAACTATGCCAACGTTACCACGGCGGACATAGCTAGCGGTAGCAAACGTCCCCCCTCGGCACCTGCTCATGAACCGGCCGCGAAGAAACGAGCTTTACCCCCCAGTTGGGAGAAAGATGTCTACACCAGTTCATCCAACTTCACGACAGCTACCCGCAAATCTTCAACTACTGGACCAGTCAGACAGAATAAATCCGGCGTTTCTGCAGCGACCTCAACTCAGCCAGCACACGTCTTTCTGAGCCAAGAACAGACACAGATACTCCGACTAGTCGGACTTGGAGACAGTTTATTCTACACAGGAAGTGCTGGTGAATCAACTTCATTCTTGTGCATATACGGGTTTAACATTCAACCATATAGGTACCGGAAAGTCTGTTCTGTTACGAGAGATAATCCACACCCTCCAGAAGAAATATGCCAAGAGTCCCGACGCAGTGGCAATCACCGCTTCCACAGGTGTGCCCACATGCAACTGCAACTAACTGGCTGATTGTAAGGCCAAGTGGCGCATTACAGGCATTGCCGCATGCAATATTGGAGGTGTGACTGTTCATTCATTTGCAGGGATCGGCATTGGAGAAGGTACTGTCAACGATCTTGTTTCAAAGGTCCGGAGGAATAAAAAGGCTGCCACACGGTGGGCTCGTACCAAGGCGCTCATCATTGACGAAGGTGAATGCCCTGAGAATTGAAGCACTTCCACAATGTAACCGAACCCAGTTTCCATGATAGATGGTGATTTGTTTGACAAGCTGGAGAAAATTGCCAGCTTGCTCCGCAAGAACAACGATCCATTTGGAGGAATTCAAGTACGCACCGCCTTTCTTTTTTTGGCTTCATCTTCATGGCAAATGGATAGGTCGTTGTCACGGGTGATTTCTTCCAGCTTCCTCCTGTCACCAAAGGGACAGCACAAGTGAAGTTCGCTTTCGAAGCGGAGATGTGGAACCGAACGATGAAACACACACTGAACCTTACAAAGGTTTTTCGGCAAAAAGATCAAGGTCAGCGTTTGTCTACAAGTAGTTCGTCATACAGGCTCAATTTGTGCAGAATTTGTTGATATGCTCAACGAGATGCGCTTCGGCCGGTTAACACAAAAGTCTATTTCGAAATTCAAATCACTGTCTCGTGAGATCGAATACGGGGATGGTCTTGGACCAACGGAACTGTATGTGCAGTTTCTTCGCTGAATGTTATCATTCATCATGTTTTGTAGATTTCCCCGCAGAGAAGACGTTGACAGATCAAATCAGGGTCGGATGTCAGGTCTCAACACGGAGGAGAAGGATTTTCTTGCCAGCGATACTGGAACAATCACCGACGCTGCTCAAAGAGAGAAGATGCTTTCAAACTTTATGGCCTCCAAGAGGCTTACTTTACGTGTTGGTGCTCAGGTGATGCTGATCAAGAACATGGACGAATCACTTGTCAATGGAAGCATGGGCAAAGTGTTGCGGTTTGTGAATCCGGCATTGTACCAGACAGACTATGACACCGTGGACGCAAATGGACGGTCCAAGTCCGAGAAAAGAAAGCCATCGACTAATGATATGTTGGTTCCTTTGGTTGAATTCTTGTTGCCAAACAAGACGAAACGAGAGGTTCTGGTCGCACCTGAAAATTGGAAGGTTGAGCTTCCCAGTGGCGAAGTACAGGTCTCAAGAACACAAGTAAGAGTACACGGTCATGTTATGGTTGTTGAATTGGTTTACTGACTGAGTGTCAGCTCCCGCTGATTCTTGCATGGGCTATGAGCATCCACAAGTCGCAGGGGCAGACGTTAGAACGGGTCAAGGTTGACCTGGGCAGGGTGTTTGAAAAAGGTGGGTTTACTACCGGCTACTTCTGTTTCACCCGCCAACCAGTGTCCAGGCCAAGCATATGTAGCCCTGTCTCGCGCAACTTCCTTGGATGGACTTCAAGTTCTCAACTTCGACCCAAAAAAGGTACCCTAAAACTGTGCATGTGCGACTCTGCCACTCACCTGCTTTTCCAGGTACAGGCGCATCCCAAGGTGGTCGAGTGGAGCAGAACGTTGCAGACTATTTCGGTCCAGTGATGGTGTCCATCGACATTCGATCAACTTGCTGTGAATGACAGTCTGGTGTACAGTATTAGTTATCGTAGGTTTTTCGCAACGTTCTCCTTAGCTTGCTGGGTCAAGTAGGTGGTTATGTAATCACGAGAGCTCTATTTGAAGTTGGTCAAGGTCAGAGTAATGGACTACCACATCTCTTAGCCTGATACCAGGCCAGTTTGACCTCGCGACGACTGCCTGAGTGAGTAAGTGAGCAAATAGGCTGATAACTGTGGTGGTTTAGTTTAGTAATTCCAAGACTGCAGCAATTCGACAAGTCACACGTGAATAAGACGATCCGGACGATGATCAAGCCCAGCAGTTTTCGAGCCGCCCATCGTTCCATGTCGCATCTTCGCCCGCGAAACTGGAAGGCACTCGCTCCTCCCATCCCAAATTTCGCCCAACAGTCGACCACACTCCCGTATCTCCCCGTCCCTTTCCTCCCCGATACGCTTCAGAAACTCAAGGATTCCTTACGCCCTCTCGCCCGTTCCACCCAAGAATTCGCCTCTGTATGCCACAATATCGATGACTTTGCCCGCTCCAACAACGCCGGACCCACCCTTCAGCAGTTGCTCCTCCAGCGCAAGAACGAAACAGACCACTGGTTAGAAGAGTGGTGGGACGACGCGGCCTATCTTACCTACAGAGACCCTGTCAGATACTCGCCTCCCCTTTCATTTATCTCTTCTTACATCCATCTTCTAGGTCGTGGTCAATGTATCGTATTATTGTAAGCATACTACCTCTCCCTGGATCTCATCATCACTCCCTTCCGTCTACAGACGGTTTTGAACCCCAGCCTTCACATCTTCCCCAGACGCCTGCCGCTCGTGCTGCCGGCATCACGCATGCAGCCATGTTATTCAGGCAGCGCCTTCGCTCGGGTCAATTAGCCCCTGACATGCTCAAAGACGTTCAGCTTTGCATGGACACTTATCGGTTTGTCTGCCATAGCGCTCCCCTTTTCTCATATGGTTTGACATAATATAGCTGGATGTTCGACTGTTGCCGTGTGCCAGGCAATCAAGGCGTCGATTGGAGCGTTTCGTACGCCGCCACTCCAGACCCACACGATGACCTTGGGCATGTCATCGTCGTGCGCAAGAATCGCTTTTGGAAGATAAAGGCCCAAGTTGAGGGTAATGTGGTTGGCATGGGTGATTTGATTAGGTGCGGTTTGTTCTCTAGACTCATCACCCTAGCCACTTCGGTGGCTGCACAACCCAATCACCTCTTGCAAAGTTTGATGATTCTCACTTTTTCGATGGTATTGTTCATTTCTGCGCAACAGCCAATTCCAGTATATATATGACCACAGTACGGACGAATACCCCGCGATTGGCGTCTTGACCACCCAGAACAGGAATATATGGGCAAAGGTGCATACTTCACAACAACTCCTTGAGCTGAGTGGACCATAACGCGAATCTAGGATTTCGCACGTCTATCTTCTATTCCCCGGAACGAAGCCCTACTTCGCGAGCTTCATTCATCAGCTTTTGTGGTGTCTTTGGACGATTCAATCCCGCCTCCAGACAACAATGTAGATATTTCACGTGCCTTGTGGCATGGAACACTCGAAGTGAGTAAAGACACGTTTACTGTCCCTTCCTGCGCTCGAATAACCTTGCTACGAATAGTCTCCCACAAACCCAACTGGCATTTCACGAGGACTCTCCTCGCGCTACGTCGACAAACCCCTCCAATTCGTAGTCTTTGACAACAGTGTCGCAGGACTGATGGGGGAACACAGTGTCATGGATGGGACTCCTACTGTTCGCTTGTGCGATGAGCTACTTGGATTCTTGGCGGATCCCAAGTCGAATTTTGAGTTATCATCCTCAACATCCATCGCTGCAGCCCCGGAACCTCTCGACTTTGATCTAACGTCCATACCTGACATTCACCTAGCCATATCAAAAGCTCAGCTGTCATTGCAAGAACTTGCTTCCTCGCACTCCCTTTCTTTCCTCAGAACGAACTACGGCAAGGCTGCGATCAAGTCGTTCGGTGTGGGTCCCGATGGATGGGCTCAGATGGTTGTGCAAATTGCGTATGCGCGCCTCGCCGACCGATTTGGCGGCGAAAATGGGCGAGTTACACCATGGCCTGTGGGTACATATGAAGCTGCTACCACTAGGAAGTTCTACAAGGGACGCACGGAAACTATCAGGGTGGTAAGTAATGAATGTGTGGCGTTCGTGCAGGCAATGTTGGGAAAGACCGGTGAGTTGGGACAACGTTTCTGGTATCCCCGCGAGTCTGATTGGGTTTGTAGCGACGAGGGACGAGAAAGTACGGTTATTGAGGGACGCGGTTCAGAAGCACTCGCAACTCGCCCAAGAAGCCGCCGTAGGGGAAGGTGTGGATAGACATATGCTAGGTTCGTTGCTCCCCCTTTCCCCTCACTACGTCGGTTGATCTTGTCTCTCTCACCAGGGCTTCGCCTCATTAAGCCGCCCTCCCTGGCTGCGCCCGCATTGTTCTCAGACCCCCTTTACACTCGTTCCTCACACTGGGCACTGTCTACGAGTGCGGTTTTTAGTAGCCACATTGCAGAGTATGGATGGGGTGAAGTCGTTCCTGACGGGTTCGGGGTAGCTTACATGACTGGCTTCGATGGTGTGTCCACCTCGTCTCACCTTGCAAAGGATACTCATGTAAGGACGTCAACGACAGATTATCTACAGTTCACGATTACTTCGCGCGCCGAGATGCCCAACGCGGAATTTGTAGAGGAAATCCAGAAAGCGGCTGAGGAACTTTATCAGTTATTTGCGAGCTCTGGCCCAGCGTCTGGACCGCGTAGCAACCAAGGGCTGAATATCAGCGCAAGACTTTAATGGTGTTGTTGTGAGAGTGGGGCATGCGGCGGCATTGGGAAAAAGGCATTGGTATAACTTAGAAACATACTAGGCACTGGCATGGCAACAGGTCTACAGAAGGATCGGGCAAAGTAGGTAACATTTCAGTTTTGCAAATATGGAAGAGTAGATTCTCGATAGCATTTCGATTGGATGAACTACTTGGATGTGCAAATGCCAATACACACTTTCAAAGTTACGGTTAACATTGGAACGGAGAGGCGCAAATATTCATGTTCACAAATACATTTACTCGTCATCTTCATCCTCTTCAGCTACTGCCTTAGATTTCTTCGTTCGGGATGATGCAGCCCTCGGCTTTTTGGCGACCGCAGCTTGCTTCGTTGACGCAGGGCGCTATGACACATCAGATCGTGAAAAGGTACAACGCAACGAGCAAACCTTTCTCTTCTTGCCGGCGGGTTCCTCCACATCTTCCTCCACATCATCTTCCACTTCGGCCAGTTCCTCCGCGAAGTCTTCACCAGAAGCCTCGGATTCATCCTAACGATTAAGAGATCGTTCAGTAAACGACTTTGTGCATGCATGATTTGCTCACCTTCTTCTTCTTCGCAGCGGCTTTCCTTGCTGGCCCCCGGGTTGCCTTTGGTTTCTCTGCGTCCTCCTCTTCACGTTTCTGGAAGGCAGATGAAGATAACACTCAGAGATGAGCTAGAGCGCGGACCTTCGAGCGAGGCTTCTTGGCGGCGGCACGCTTGGGCTTTTCTTCAGCCTCCTCAGTTTCGCCCTCGTCTTCGACTTCATCCTCAATCTTCTTTGGTTTGGCCGCACGTTTCTTCTTGGGCTTTTCTTCCTCGTCTCCCTCGGCTTCGGCCTTTTTCTTGGCGGGGGCACGCTTCTTCTTGGGCTTGTCCTCATCTCCCTCTACATCAGCTGGCTTACGTGCAGTCGGGGGAATGTCCTCGTCATCAACGTGTCCTTGATCCCATGCACGTCGTACGCGCTCCTTGTCTTCGTCATTGAGGTCCTCGAACCCGTCGAGCTCATCAGGACTGGGGAACTTGTCCTTCATATTGGTGATAATCCTTGGCGTAGTGCATCCCCAATGACGCCATGCACTGTAAAAAGGTAGAGAGTTGGAATGGATCACATAAGAGGGGCAGGAACGTACAAGCTAGTGTTGCCCCTAAAGTCGACGATGGTGCCAACTCGCATGGCACCTTTAGGTATGGGAGTTCCTAGAAAACTGGTACAGTCGAGTGCGACGATGCACTATAAATTCCTTACCTGCGCAAGGCTTGGCGCCTTTGTGGGGAGCAAAATTGAGCGTCCGGCACGAAATGGTGATCAGCACAAGCGGAACCCACCTTTGCATTTTGCACGAGCAGAGCTCGCGTATTCGAGGCGATAACCGCTCTTTTTAGTCGGTCCCTCGTTGTCAGACATCAGGTAGAGATGCGGTTGGGGTCGGAATAAAGGTGTGGATGAAAGGGAAACAGATGGGGGTGGTACATCTCGACGCGATGTGGTTTTGTTGAACCACCCTGTACCTTCAAAGTCCGACCTCCGTGATGCCTAACCGCGCACGGACCTCTTTTGATTGTGCTCGCTCATGGGCTGGTCGAATTTTTTACAGGTTTACGGATATTATGGGCGGAAGTCAGTGATAAACTCGGGCTGGTTTATTTGTCCAAACAACGGCGAGCGGGGGACACAAAGTCAACAGTAGTGTTTAGTGTGGCTACTACATCCTCCTCAAATAAAAAGTACTAAATTACATGCATAAATTCAATTGTCCTTGCCCTCTCTATATTGAAGTTCCATCTGCGTTCGTGAAATTGTATGTGTGTACTCCACCCCCAGAATCACCGCTGAGCGAGAGAGTCAGACACGCCACCATACTACAGATAAGACACGTACATGATCAATGGGAGCTCCCCGTTCTGCAGATTGCCGATGGAAAAGTGACCAACGTCGAAGTCGGACCTCCCAATGACCATGCCTTGCACGTCACCCGTGGCCCCTAACGCCGGCTCCCACAGCCGTACGCAGCCTGTCAAGCAGTTGGTATCGGATAAGTAGGTCGATTGGATAAATGACCTACCATCGTTGCCCCCACTTACAATCCCGATCCTATCCCTACCCTGTATCCAATTGACCGCAACAATGCCAAATCCTCCTCCACCTACAGCATCTGAATCATGATGCTCGAAACGGCAAAGTGGCCCACGCGATAGCGCGCGCATGTCATAGACATGCAGTGCGTTGTCGTTTCGCGCGACAGCAAAAAGACATCCATCAGGTGAGAATGAGGCTTGATTTACCTCGCCTGAATCATCTAGTTCCTGGTCAGGGCCAATGGCTGGCCGTACTCGGAACTTCTCGAGCTCCGCCATTTGGGAAGCCTCTTTACGTTTGCGGCGGACATCGTAGAGGCGAACAGGATGTTCGCCATCTTTCCCAGACGTGAACAACGCTAGCGTTCCACCATCCGGACTTAGCGTAGCAGCATCCCCGGATTCTGTAGCGTCAAACTGAAGTACCAGAGACCCTTTGCAAGTATCGAAGGCATGGTGAAAGCCACTATGATCACCTTTCTCCGTTGGTTCAGAGGAGGAGAATAATAAGTGCCCCGAGGGCCCCTTGCCCCAGAGGGTGCATCCAGCAGCATGACCGGATCCTCTCGGCGCCGCACGAAATCTCTTGGATGGAAGAGCCACATCTATCATATCCTCAAAGAGATCCTGAGTGAACAGCCTAACGGTGCTGCAAGACACTCGTCGGGATGTATGATGGCTAAGGCATGCAAAACTACGTACCCATCATAACACGTAATCGCCAGCGCCGAGCCGTCAAGGGCATACACTAAGTCTTGCGGTTTCGAATCAAATGGGACTATTTTTCAGTAAGAAAATAATGAGAACGTGTGTGATTATCAGGGCCGTAGACTCACTGCAACGAATTGCACCCAAACCCACGCGTCCATCATTATCATCACAATCAAGTATGTCCCACATTCGTACGACAAGATCGTTCCCCGATGACAAAAATTGCCTTGGACTGAACATGCAATGAAGTGCCTGCACAAATGAATGAATGCATGTAACTCACTTGAGAGGATTAAATGCGATGTCGTTTACGGAATAGTACTTCATTACTGAACCTGTGTAGTCCAGCAATCTCGATGCTATTCTTCTGGGACCGAGGACGGCGACTCACCATGAGACGCTGTATGGGGTTGGCAATGGGCCGGTTGCACGTGAACTAGTTCAGAATCTCACTGGAGTGCATTGTGCAATTTCACAGGACCTTACCTCGGCCACGATGGTGGACGGCCAATGAACCTGGTCTGTTCTCGGGAGGGGGGGGAGGCTGATCTTCAGCTTTGTTGGACTGAATTAACTCGGGAACATGGATGCTTCCATTTAATACTGACCATCGTCATCGGATTCTTCCAGTCCACCTTCCACAACAGCGCAAATGACCACGTTCCCTTGTAGCTGAATAATTTTATTGATAGCTATGTGATCGAAATCAGATTGACCCGAAAACTCAATCACGTGTGCAATACTTGCATCCTGACATCAAATGGGGGTACTTTGCAGTTAACTCGAGCTTGGTGAATCCCCGCTCGTAATAAAGACTTGGAGAACGAACAGGAAATAGTTGTTCCTGTCTGCGAGCATGAAAAAATGGTCTTGGAAACCTGGTGATCCCATGATTTTTGGACGTCTGGAGGCAAACATGAGAAGGAGGCAGATTCAACTGAGTCCAAAGTGTTTCACTCACTGTTCCCCATGAGCTCACCGAAGCCCAATCAAACGGGACACGACGATGATCGATGGGAGGTTTTTTTCGGGGAATACGGAAAGGAGGCATAGGCTGTGACTTGGAGGGGTCACTGGCCAAGTCGTTTACTGGGGTGAGGTCTTCTGCCTTATTGCTTTCGGGCAGGGGAACCCACTGCAGAAAAGTAGGATAAGTTCTCTGGCTGAGGAACCACGATATGCTACATTACATTTCCCTCGTTTGAAATATCCAGCGAGGCCAAGAAATCTATACAGTCATCGTCGTCACTGTTAGAATGGCACCAATCGGAGGGGCCAGGAGAATTGAACTTTGCACTGGGGAATTTGGCCTCAAGTTTCGGCGAGTTCCCGGGATGGCCAGATTGACCATCGATATCTACTCTTTGCCTCTGTAATAGGGTCGCATGGATGGGCACGAGAAGGATTTGGGTGACGCACCTTGAAGGGCCAGGGTTCGGGCTCACTGTCGGATGAGATCTCGATGACCTCTCGGACGCGATCCTTGCGCTTCAGTTCGTTGTGATTCTTTACCGCGTCCGTCGCCATTTTGATGGCGTCAGTCGCGCGTTTCTTGGCTGGGTGAGCGTCACGGAGTGCGGCGCGGGATGAAAGCTCCTTGATAGCATGTCAGATTCGTGCAGTCGCGGTGCCGAGCTGGACGGACCAGTTGGGTGATACGCTGGAGTTCAGTGCATTGATTCACGGGGGGAAGGGAGCTAAAATGAGTGAGATGGGTGACACGTTGATGACGATGAGCAGGGTGTACGCACGGACTGTCTTGTGGTGGTTTAAACCAAGACGAGGACGAAGGCTTTTCGTCCTCGTTGTCAGAGTCGATGAGTGAAATGGTGACTGGGTTGCGCGCGCGTTTTCTTTGCTGCGGTGATGGCGGGCGATCTATGCGCACGCAGTGTCGAACGCCGGTGCAAAAGATGTCCAAGTCGTCAACATCAATGACTTCGGGCTTGACCTCGGATTGGGTCATTTCTAGCCAGTTGGAATGGCTGCCTTCTGCTTGGACTGCGAGTCACGTGCTTACTACCAACTTGTCCTTCTCCATGGGCCAGTCCTCCTCCTCCTCGTCCCCACCCTCGGGCTGCCCAGTGCGCTCGACGTCAGGATGTCCAATACAACACAGTGACCACCCGTCGACACCAATCAACCCTCTCAATCAAATGCCCAACCTTCCCCAAACACCGCTGGACAATTCTGGCCAGCTCCCGACAGAACGCACGCTCTCCTCAATACCACGCTCTGTCGAAGCTGAGAGCAAACAAACATGGGAGTATCCGTCACCCCAACAGTTTTATAATGCACTCGTCAGAAAAGGATGGGAGACGCCTGTAGAGCATGTAGAGACAATGGTGGACATTCACAACTTCCTGAATGAACGTGCTTGGGGAGAAGTGCTCAAGTGGGAGAAGCGCGCCGCCCAGTAAGAAAACGATTCTGACTTGCCCGAATCGCTACTGATGCATTCTTCATCAGGCCTGACGACCAAGAGCCCCATCTCGCCAGGTTCCAGGGCCGGCCAGGCGTCGTTTCCCCCAAGGCCAGGTTCTGGATGCTGGCCGGCTGGGTATTGCCCTCGCGATTCAAGTATGGCTCTGCTGCATCATTTCTTTATACCGAACTCACGCAGGTTATAGCGCCGAACCTCCGTTTGATCGTCACGACTGGATCGTTCGGAGACCACGTACGGGTGAAGAAGTACGGTACGTGATTGACTACTACTCCGCTCCACCCACGCCAGACGGCGAGCCCGTCTTTGCGTTGGATGTGCGACCTGCACTGGACAGTGTGCAGAGTGTCAAAGAGCGGGTCGCTGTCGGCGCGAGTGAGGTCTGGGAGGAGCTCAGTGAGCGTGCTTGGGGACGGAGGTGAGTTCAACAGCGTTGCGTAGCATATACGGTACATGTTGGATAGATACATACTCGTAATGCATAGATTTCACTGCTCAGATTTAAAGTACGGTTGCTGTTGGTCGTCGTCGTGGATGGCGCTGAGAAAGCGAGCTCGGGTCCCAAAACTGGACATTGTGCTTGTCGCGCGTTTTCCAGTAGTCGCATCATCGCTCGCGGATCGACACCACTCGATCGCCACGAACTCAATCCGCCCAACGACGACGACGACGACGAGCAGTTCTTATTATTGCTAGTCATGATGGAGCGGCCAGCCGGCCCTCGCCAGCCAGACAAGCGCAACGAGGCGTACGAGTCCATCTTTGGCCGTCCGTCGACGGCTCACCACCAGGCAGGGGCGGGTCCACATTATGGGCAGCCCGCCCACGGTGGACAGTATCACCCGCCAGCGAACCAGTTCTCCCCGCCTTACAATTATTACCCGCAGGTCGTCGACAGACGCACCTCGCCGTCCCAGCCAGCATACTACCAGCACCCCACCTACTCCCAGTCTCCATCCCAGCCCCATTTACCCGTCTCACCTCACTACCAGCACCCCCAGCACCCCCCACATCGCCAACATGTACTCGCTCCACCTACCCTCCACGCCCGCGCACCCTCTGTCCTCAGTGCACCCATCACTTCTGCCATCATACCCCCAAAACCAGAAGATCCACCAGATACTACACTCGAGGCCCTCACCAGCTCTGGTCTTACGCCCGCCCAGGCTTATCAGGCCCAGGTATACCACACCAACCCTGCCCCGCAGAATGGCATATCACCCTGTCCCACGGATGATATCCCTCGTCTGGACCTAATCGACCCCGACATTGGCCGCCTCAACATCGACTTTACCGCAGATGAACGGGCTCTGGACGAACCCCCCAGCGAGTTGCCATGGGCTCATTCTTCAGAGCATACACGTGGGTCGCACCGTTCCATATCTGGTCCGCGTGCTGCACAATATGCTGATTCTGTGCCTTTCTGACAGCCATCGCACCCTTCCCTCAAACCCACCACGCGCAGCAGCGCCCAAATTCCCAATCAAGTCCACTCTCCGTCAAGTCCGACTTTGGTGGATCTTCTCGTCCTCATCACCTCCAGCTCGACACTGCTCTAAAGGCTGGCTCGCGTTCATCCCTCGCCAACTCTTCTCCCGCTTCATCTACTCTTGTTGAACATTCCGTCGGCTTAGCTGTACGACGTTCCTCTGACTCGGCTCGCACGGTGCCTGGCCTTGCGTTCCGTCGCGATCGTGTCACGCAGGACAGGACCCTGTCCATATCTTCTACCTCAAATTCAATGCGTACTCTAATAGATAATCGTTCACGCCCACCCATACCTCAGCCTCTTCAAGGTGGTCGAAACTCCCCCACCATCTCGACCAAAGTTTCTACAAAACGTGCTCGCTCTCCATTCGTCTACCCTGCCTTGCTCTCGAGAGTAGCGGAGGCTTTCAAAGAACGCATCGCTCTTGCAGACCGAATCAAGGATGGACTCACATACAAAGATGCGTTTGACGGACGAGAAGCAGTAGACAAGCTGACGTACATCATCAAAACCACGGATCGAAATCTCGCTCTGCTACTAGGGCGCGCGTTAGACGCACAGAAATTCTTCCATGATGTCACCTATGACCATCGCCTACGGGACAGTGCAGCGGAGCTCTATCAGTTCAGGACCAAGCTGAGTCCCTTTGTCAGCGGGGAGCTGGTCACAGCCGATCTTGATCTTGATAATGACGACGCGGAAGGCAAGTCTCCTGTACAAAGCAAGTCGGACGGCCTGAGGGGGGTGTCCATGGCCTCTACGGGACATGGTTCAAGTGACTCTCACGAGAAAGACTCGTCGCCGGTGACGGGAGCACCCAGGCCGTCACAAGGCACAGAATCTATCGACGAAATTCCCCTTCCCTCTGGGGTTTTCACTCTTTTGACCGATTGCTATTCCCCCACGTGCACAAGGGACCAACTATGTTACAGCATTGCATGTCCGAGGCGATTAGAACAGCAGGCTAGGCTGAACATGAAGCCTCAACCCGGCCTCAAGAAGCAGATCTCGCGGGAGAGTTTGGGCGATTTTGTGGTAGGAGCTGTGACTATGAAAGGTTGCAGGTTAATGACATGAGTGATACCAGGAACCTGGGACTCTCTGGATACACTCAGTCCCACAAGAGGTCGTGAACAGCGTGTCGGACACGGAGAAAAAACGGCAAGAGGCTATCAATGAAGTGATCTATACAGAACGCGACTTTGTGCGCGACATGGAGTACCTTCGAGATGTACGTGTCGTTTTTCATTCTCTCGCGTACTTCATCTTCATGCATCGATTTCTCTGCAGGTCTGGATGAATAGCTTGAAGGACAGCGACATTATCCCTGCGGAGCGCCGTACCGATTTCATCCAACAGGTCTTTTGGAATATCCAGGAGATTGTTGCCGTCAACACCCGCCTCCGTGATGCGCTGAATAAACGTCAAAAGTCATACGCTGTAGTCGAGCGTATCGGTGACATCTTGCTTGAAGCTGTTCCTCATTTCGGCCCGTTCGTATTGTACGGTTCTCATCAGCTGTACGGAAAGTACGAGTTTGAGAAGGAAAAAAGCTCTAACCCAGCTTTTGCGGCATTTGTCGAGGTACGCCACAGTGCGATTGACAAATAGAATTACTCACGACGAGGTACGCGCAGGTCACAGAACGGCTTCCTGAATCTCGCAAACTGGAGCTGAATGGTTACCTCACGAAGCCCACAACCCGTCTTGCACGTTACCCGTTGCTATTGGAAGCTGTCAATAAACACACACCAGAAGACAATCCAGATAAGCAAACCCTTGCTCAAGCAGTGACCATAGTCAGGGAGTTCCTCGCCAAGGTGAACGTAGAGACCGGAAAGACCGAAAATCGGTTCAATTTGCTGCAACTCGACCAGCAGTTGGTGTATAGGCCTGGAGAGCAAGTGGTTCGCGTCTGTTTTAACTTCGAGGATCACATTCTAAGGTCATTATGATGTTTAGGACCTGCAACTACAAGACCCTTCCCGCGAGCTCGTTTATAAAGGGGCGTTGAATAAACGTGGGGGTTCCCAAGGAGATAGCGGGGACTTGTTGGTATATCTGTTTGATCATGCATTGCTAATGGTCAAGCAGAAATCCAAACATGAACAATTCAAAGTCTATCGCCGTGTAATTCTCTCCTTTTATCCTTTTCATGTTTTTGATGACCGATGGATCATTCGATTGCATAGCCGATTCCATTAGAGCTGCTCCTCATTTCCGCCCAAAACAAGGAGGTTGCGAAGAAAATCTTGAGTCGTAGTGCGCCTTACCCGCCTCAGATCCCTATCAAGGTCGATGGCAAGGGCGAATTTTCGATCACATTTGTACATCTGGGGCGAAAGTTTTACCAAATCACACTATGGGCGAGCACCTTTGTGAGCCATCGCAAATGGGTGGAAGTAATAACAAAGCATCAAGACTTATTGAGGGAACGGAGTATGGTCTTTGATACGGTAGCCGTTTCTGAAGGTTTCTTCTTGGGTACCAATAGGGTAAATTGTGCAGCCCCCTTTGGTGAGTCGCAATAGAATATGTTATGATCGAACTGACTGTGGTATAGGAAATGGGAGACGAATAGCGTTTGGAACGGACGATGGCGTCTACCTATCAGACCTGAGGGAACCAAACAGGGATCCCATCAAAGTCTTGGCGTTGCTAGACGTTTCACAGGTTGATATTCTTGAAGAATACCAGCTCCTAATCGTACTTTCGGGTAAGTTTCACCCCCGCTGATGTTTTTTGACTCATGCATTTTTGCAGAACGGCAAGTGATCACTTTCCCCTTGGAAGCCCTTGACCCCATGGACCCTATGGCTGGTCTAAAGCGCGCAAAGCGAATATCCTCGCATACAACGTTTTTCAAAGCTGGGATCTGCCTTGGAAAAACGCTTGTTTGCGTTGTGAAGTCAAGCCCTCTCTCCAGCACAATCAAGACCCTTGAGCCGATCGATCAGAATATACGAGGGCGGAGTAAACCCACATTCCGCAAGCTTTTACAGGGAGGAAATGACACGCTCAAACTTTTCAGAGTATGTCTTTTGTCTGTTCTGTTCGTTTACTGGTTGACAGCCAAGCCAGGAGTTTTACATTCCCGTTGAATCAAGTTCGATACATTTTCTGAAAACAAGACTCTGCGTGGGCTGTTCAAAGGGCTTTGAAATCGTTGACCTCGAGAGCTTGGATACCCAGAGCTTGTTGGATCCTGCCGACGCATCGCTTGATTTTGTGAGGAGACGGGAGAACCTGCGTCCGATGGCGATCTATCGGATTGACAACGAATTCCTGCTATGCTATGACGGTAAGAGGAAGTACTAGGAAAGGCACTGCGGGTACTTACTCTGGGTGATCAAAGAGTTTGCTTTTTATGTCAACAGGAGCGGTTGGCGGTCACGGCCGAATTTCATGGTTCATTGGGAGGGGTCACCGACAGGTTTCGGTAAGTGACAAAGGATGATATATTACAGCTTGCGACACGCATATTCCTGACTTGACTTCGTTTAGCGATGAGGTATCCGTACGTCCTGGCATTCGAGCCCACGTTTGTGGAGATTCGACATGTTGAAACGGGTCTCATGTCACAAGTCATCCAAGGTAACAACCTCCGCCTGCTGTTCGCAGATACGCCGGCGTCAGGGACATCGACGACAAACGCACATCACGGCGCCTATTATCCGCCGCAAGCATTCCAGCCAAACTCATATCAGCAGGCGCCACCCTCTGGATATGGTCCTGGATATGGTCCTGTGGCGGGGGGGTACGGTCAGTACCCCAGATACAACCAAGCTGGCCGGGATGAAATCTTAATGGTGTCTGATGACCGTGTGTTGACGCTGCGGTTCGCTGCCGGCAATAACAGATGAGGGGGTCTTGAGGGGTGTGTTTGAGCGAGCAATTGTGTTGTTACTCGAGTCTCACTCTCCACTGGACTGGAGGGCACTTCATTTAATGTGGAGGGACACAGTTGGCTCGGTGTATAGTTAGATCGTACTACATCTGTTGTGATTTCTTTTTTCCTTTACCAGAATTACATAATAGCACCCAAAACCTGAGGCCCGATGTGTAGTTTTTCTGCTGATTTTCGGAGCCAGAACCAAGAGTATCACTACATAATATGTATAGAGGATTTCTCGTGTGAGCTGCAATCTCTTTCTCATTCACCGCTGCCAGTCTTGCACTTCATGTGAACAGTAGTAAAAAAGATATTGTTTGTCGCATCTAAGCCAGACTCCGACCTTATGAAAACATGATCCAATGTTTAACAGCCACTGTCACTTCAGACGTGTAAGAGACGGAACTAGTCGGTTCCTCAACACAACCATTTCGTACTTGTGGATCCTATGTCTCAGAGAACAGCAACCTCATGCGCAACCTTTGGACAAGGAGAATCGGCGGTGCGATAACACCGCGACTATTACTGATACCGGTTTATCGGTGACATTTCCGCGAACAACGCAACGCACACTTTCGGGTGTGATACGCTCACACCTTTCCTTTCAAGGACTCCGATCGCTTGGGTCATACCCAGGAACGATGACAGACACCATATCTATATAATCTCCTTGGGTTCGGTACATCCTCTCCACGACATCACGACCTCGACATCATGATGGGATTCACATACTGGGGAACCATTGAGCGCGCTGTTCGTGTTCTTTACCGGTATACGAAATCTGATATCATCACGACCGTCATCCCTGTAGTAAGCATCCTGCTCGATATGCTCGCGTCGTGTATGTTGACGATGTGTTCCAGACATTGTTCGCTGCTGCTGCTTCGCCCCTTTGCGACGCCAGACGTCTTCCCAGTGTAATATTTTGGATCTGGTTGCATCTCTTACAGTTCAACGTCGCGAACCAACTGGTCGACCCAGAAGAGGACGAGAGGAATAAGGCCTTTCGTCCAATCCCAGCTGGCCTCATCAGCGTCCGGGACGCTACGATTTTACGTTGGCTCTTGACCCCCGCTTGCCTGTGGCTTTCTGCGTTGTACAGCACCCATCTTTTCACCGTCAGCGTCGTGCTCGCATCGTTGTTCATCTGGTACAACGAGCTGCGCGGCCATGAGCATTGGCTCTCCAAGAACATCGTGACTGCGGTAGGCTACTCTTTGTTCGAGCTAGGTGGAACTCTCACTGCTGGTAAGTCTTCGCGCTGTTCTTATCACCCTTCATTTACGATGGGAGCGTAGGATGCGATAGGTCCGCCGTAGAGCCAGTCGCGCTGATTTCCTTGGTGATG
Organism: Xerocomus brunneocitrinus; assembly: GCA_038093375.1. NCBI lineage: Eukaryota > Fungi > Basidiomycota > Agaricomycetes > Boletales > Boletaceae > Xerocomus > Xerocomus brunneocitrinus. The sequence continues at coordinate 3,193 of JBBPSB010000003.1, read as the reverse complement.
AGCATGGTGATATTCGCCACGACACTCCATTGCCAAGACTTTAAGGACGCAGAAGGCGATCGCATGATTGGAAGAAAAACGCTGCCCATCGTATTCCCCACTCTGGCGCGCATATCGGTCATGGTCGGACTCCCGCTGTGGTCTGTCTGCCTGACGTGTCTATGGGAGGTGGATGTGATATGCAGTGCAGTGTTTGTCGCATTTGCTGGATTGGTGGGCATGCGCTTCATGTTGCTCCAGGGCGCACAAGCGGATCGAAAATCGTGTCATCTTTATAGTGTAAGTCCCTCCACGACGGTTGTTTTCGTGCAGACGTTCTGACATGGTCGACAGTTGTGGTTTTCTCTTGCACATTTGTTACCGGGATACTGGCGCTTCTTCTATGGTACTGGAGCTTGTTTTGCTCCATCCTAATGTTGTACCATTACCTTGACTGCCGGACAGGTGTACTCCTCGCAATCATGATCTACTATGCAAAACTTTACACTGTTGTAATACAGGATATGTACACCACAAAGTCGGACATAATTTGTACAAATAATTTCTCCCCTTTTTTCTCTTCCAAAATGACAAGACACGGCAATTCCTGGACCCTTTAGGGTTCAGGTTTATCGATGGGCCGGAAAATGTTCGTCGCTTACCGGAAACGTGCGAAACGATTAGTGAGAAACTTTGCTGGACTGTGTGAGTTCGATGGGCCACACCTCCTTTTTAACTACCGCTTGGTTCGCACATCAGCATAATCCGCAACATGAACGGTGCGAGAACCAAGTGATTCAGACACCATTTTAACTAAATCACATACCAGAGCGCACACAAGTGAGACGGCTCGTTTTCGACCGTTCTCAAGGATTTGCGTCCGTTGTGGGCGATGCTGTAACGTATTCAGAGTTACGCACTGATTTCGAATTTATGGGCTCAACCTCGATGCCGGTTAATGACGCAAGTATGTTTCCTCGAGGGGCGTTTCTCGTTGCATACATCGGAAATGTCAGTGTGTTTGTTGAACAGTTCCCTTATCTTACTTGTGCTCATTTGCATATGTTGTGTGACCATCATGGCTTGACAGTTCCTCCTCGCGCACGACGAAGTTTGATGGTTCGCACATTGTTTTTACATAGTACGTGTTCATGTGCAGCGCGAACTTATGTTTTTCGTATGCTTCAGGTTTCACGTAGAAACGTCGTTTTACGTCCCTTGCAGATTGAAGAAGAAACCAATGATGAGTCAATGTCGCTGAAGAAAAAATCGTCTTGACGCAAGCATAAGGTTATTCGCGTTGTTGAAAACCCGGATTCATCTTCTGAGAGTGAAGCAGAAGCATCTTCGGATTCCTTTCCGTTCGTCCCCTCCTGGGAAGAAAAATTGCAAGTCATTGGAGATTGGCAAGAAGAAGTAGAAAAACGATCTGAACGAACGTCGGTCTGCGCGGTTTGTGCGTGGGATGTTTCGAAAGCAGAGTTAGTGGAGGTCGATCCGATGAAAATCGACCTTTCTTTATTGACGAACGATTGTCTCTCAGCGGAACTGTTGCCCGTTTCTTACGATCGAAAATTATACAAGAACGCGATTATGTGTGCAAACGGAATGACTGAGCGGTTTCGTATCGCACCCATACAACTTTGCGGACGTTGTCGCTCTTTGTTGTTTGCGGACGTCCCAAGACAGCCAAAGTACGCACTAGCTAATTTTTTATACTATGGTACACAACGTCTCCCACTTGACGTTGCGACAGCATTTGATCAATCGTCGGCTTTTGATCGGTTATTGATATCCAAGGCGCGCGGAACAGTTGTCACCCATCATTATGTTCGCCAAGCGACACAGGGTGGTTACGTTCCAGAACAGTGTTCTCAACGATTCAATCGAGGAAACGTCGCAATATTTCCTCAAGATGCGACTCATTTACGGAATGTTCTTCCTCCCGGTGGTGAGGATATCAAGGACACGATTTGTGTTTTTTTTTGTGGGGGGGGGAAACCTCCAACACCTGAATTTTTAAAACAGTTTAAACCGGTGCTAGTGCGAAAATCGCGCGTTCAAACGATGATCGAGTTTTTGGTGCGTAATAACGAATGGTATTTGTCGGATGGCGTAACTTTCAGTGATTCTAATTTGCGCAATCTATTCAATGAGGATGGAGCTACAGAAGATGATTGCATATTGCGTGATATGCAGATTCTTCATCTTAAGGAAGACGGTACGTGTGATAGTACTACGAATTGGAGCGAATCAGGTGATAATTTTTTGATGAACAATGTAGCGTATACTGAGGGTGATCACTCTCCACGAAGTAGAGAAGACATGAAGCGCCATGCACTTGCACACGCATTAGATCATAAGAAGTTTGTTCGCTCGAACGCTGGAAGTTCTTTCATACCGGATTCTTTCCCAGGTTGGCTGTCATATATGTTTCCGCATCTAGATCCATGGGGGATTGGTGGGTTCTATCATCCTGGCAGGAAGCGCGAACAAACAATTTCTTTCGAAGCTCAGGTGACGTGCTTGCTACGACAGAATGAATCGCCATTTTTACGCGATCCTTACTTTCCCTTCGTATGTTGGAATGTGATGCAAAAACGTGCCGTAAGCATTTTCAATCGTTTTTCGGTACAGTCCACTCACCATGAACAATTAGCTCGTCAATTAGAAACTTTAGCGCCTCATATGTCTTTCATCGTAAACAAGTGGGAAGAAAACCCAAACGCACATGTTGAATCTGAAGAGGAATCACTCGCGACGAAGCTATTGACCAAAATCAACTCTTTGACGAAAACCCTTCCAGGAAGCCCGGGGTATAAACTGGCCCGAAGAAATGAAGTTCGCTCGCTCATTCGACGGTTTTCCACTCCGGCACTGTTTATAACACTTAATCCGCATGATTTTTCATCTCACGTGTTTGCGCGTTTGTCACATATTGAAGAGGCAGATTGGGAGAAGAAAACTTCATTCGAACGCGCTGCACTCGTAGCTGAACGACCTGACATCGCTGCTAAAGCTTTCGACATTCAAATCCGAACGTTCGTCGAGACTGTATTATGCTTCCGAAAGGGGCGCGGATTATTCGGAAATTGTCTAGCTTATTATGGGATGGTAGAAGCTCAAGGACGCGGTACTTTACATTGTCATATGCTTATTTGGGTAGCAGGAAATCCTAATCCGCAAGAATTGAGAGACAAGATGATTGTGAATG